>CM042442.1:32874963-32882463 GCA_023631565.1 Gymnocephalus cernua | reverse complement strand
TTCCCACAGCTCTATGTTCCCACAGCTCTATGTTCCACACAGCTCTATGTTCCCACAGCTCTATGTTCCCACAGCTCTATGTTCCCACAGCTCTATGTTCCCACAGCTCTATGTTCCCACAGCTCTATGTTCCCACAGCTCTATGTTCCTACAGCTCTATGTTCCTACAGCTCTATGTTCCCACAGCTCTATGTTCCCACAGCTCTATGTTCCCACAGCTCTATGTTCCTACAGCTCTATGTTCCTACAGCTCTGTTCCTACAGCTCTATGTTCCCACAGCTCTATGTTCCCACAGCCTCAAGACCCTGTAAGACCAGCATGCCCAGAATGCACCTGAACACACCTCCCTGTAAGACCAGCACGCCCAGAATGCACCTGAACACACCTCCCTGTAAGACCAGCACGCCCAGAATGCACCTGAACACACCTCCCTGTAAGACCAGCACGCCCAGAATGCACCTGAACACACCTCCCTGTAAGACCAGCACGCCCAGAATGCACCTGAACACACCTCCCTGTAAGACCAGCACGCCCAGAATGCACCTGAACACACCTCCCTGTAAGACCAGCACGCCCAGAATGCACCTGAACACACCTCCCTGTAAGACCAGCACGCCCTTGGACCACAGATTTAAACGACGTGGGCGCTGGACGGGAAACTGACAACTGGGTCGGGCTTAGTGCTGCGCCGGGTGTAAGATAGCAGCCAGATAGTTAAAGGCTAAAACTAATATTTGGATATCTGACTTGCTTGCTGCGGGCATAACGTTGAACATAGCGTAGCGTGGTGTCAGGACGCCATCGTCTTCTCATTCTTTTGTCTTTAGAAAAGACCATTTTTTCCAGCTGCAGCTTATATAAAGTGAAGCCGGGGGTTATGGGCGTGGCGTGCTCTGTCTCCGTGTCCCTCTCTTTTGTCCCGAGTGTAAATTAAACTCCTGCTTGTGTGACAGCTTTGGTGGATGAAATATGTGGCGCAGAACCTCCCTGACAAGACGCACACGGAGCGGGCTGAGAGGATTTAAACGGCGCCATTTATTTGCCATTTAGTGTTATTAATATTCATGATCAATCGCCAGCAGAGAGCCACCGGTTGTATGTTTGGTGATGGGTATTAATGACGACCTGAACGCTCACTTCTCCCACTCAAACAGCCCTGAACTCTTAATGATCAAAAGTATTAATTCCCACAGTATTCCATTATTAATATCCTGGATGGAGATAAGAAGTAATATTAATGTAAGGCCAACATAAAGACTGACTCATTATTTAAGTCCTGTCATCCTGGGTCTTATTTAAATACCACCCTGATAAGGCTTTATTTTCATTTAAGTAAAGACATTAATTTCTCCATCGCTGAGTAATCAGAGCAACATTTAGCCGTTTAACGGAGGACATTGTTAGAGCCGTCGTAAATCTTCTCAGGAATCAGTTCAGTTTATGGATCACCGGTGATTACTCGTGTTGTCAGAGCAACGCAGCGTCAAGATTTAAATTAAAACACAACGAGAAGACTTCTGTCTTTGTTTGAATCTGACAACGATTCTTCTTCAAGACGGGCGCTTGGTACGGCGCCGTTCACACCCAGCAGCCCGAAACACTGAGACTCGCACGCACGCACGCACGCACGCACGCACGCACACACGCACGCACGCACGCACAATAAATAAGCAGGTGCATTCTGGGCAGGGAGGTGTGTTCAGGTGCATTCTGGGCGTATTGCTACCTTGAGGCAGTGGGAAGGGATGGCACCATTGACCAACAAAAACATGGTCTGAAGTCAATAACCATGAACCACGCGCCCCGGCGCACGGACCCTTTTTTCTGCCGTCAAACTAGCAAATGTAGATTTGGACACGCCCTCAACGCACCTGCGCCAGGCGCTTCACGCCGTGCGCTTATATCGTTAAAATAGGGCCCAAGTTCTTCTACTGGCACGGCTTCTTCCTGCTACACACATCTCGTCTTCTTGCAGACGGGCGGTTGGTTTGTGTCATTTTAGGTTTTGTTTTGCATCATTTATGCTATGTAGATCTTTTGTGTAATGTTGTAGTTCTTTTGCGTAATGTTGTAGTTCTTTTGCGTAATGTTGTAGTTCTTTTGCGTAATGTTGTAGATCTTTTGCGTAATGTTGTAGATCTTTTGCGTGATGTTGTAGTTCTTTTGTGTAATGTTGTAGTTCTTTTGCGTAATGTTGTAGTTCTTTTGCGTAATGTTGTAGTTCTTTTGCGTAATGTTGTAGTTCTTTTGCGTAATGTTGTAGATCGTTTGCATAATGTTGTAGTTCTTTTGCGTAATGTTGTAGTTCTTTTGCGTAATGTTGTAGATCGTTTGCGTAATGTTGTAGATCTTTTGCGTAGTGTTGTAGTTCTTTTGCGTAAAGTTGTAGATCTTTTGCGTAATGTTGTACTTCTTTTGCGTAATGTTGTAGTTCTTTTGCGTAATGTTGTAGTTCTTTTGCGTAATGTTGTAGATCTTTTGCGTAATGTTGTAGATCTTTTGCGTAATGTTGTAGATCTTTTGCATAATGTTGTAGTTCTTTTGCGTAATGTTGTAGTTCTTTTGCGTAATGTTGTAGATCTTTTGCATAATGTTGTACTTCTTTTGCGTAATGTTGTAGTTCTTTTGCGTAATGTTGTAGATCTTTTGCGTAGTGTTGTAGTTCTTTTGCGTAGTGTTGTAGTTCTTTTGCGTAATGTTGTAGATCTATTGCGTAATGTTGTAGTTCTTTTGCGTAATGTTGTAGTTCTTTTGCGTAATGTTGTAGTTCTTTTTTTCGTTTATTTCCTGACATTTACTTGTTTTTTTGTCATTTTTCTTGACATTTTTTACGCGTTTTGACGCTTTCTTGATCGTCTGCTTTTACGGTACACACGTGTGCCTTTTTTAAATGCATTTTTGTTGCTTTTCCCCCCACATTTTGGAATGAGTCGTGTGTTTGTGGCCCACTGCGCCGAGGTTTCAGGTAAACGGCGTTTGAGCCGAGAGGAGAGGACTTGTTGACGGAGAGAGGCGGGGGGACCGATCACTTGATTATGCGGCGTGGGCCGTGCACTCGGATAAATGAGAAGTGAGGCGTCCGCCGCCACACACCCGGCTGCCTTCTGATCATCCTTTTAATAACCTGTGATATTGCGGCAGCGGCGGCGGCGCTCTGCCGGCTGAACCTGATGGATGGGCTCTCCGATGAGACGTCACAGGAGCAGCGAAGATTGACCAAACAAGCAAACATACAAATTATTAAAAAAGGAGGGGTTACCCTCTGCATCCGCGGGGAAAAGTGATTCACCTTCGGTTAACACGATACCGTTTTCCAAGTGCAATTTATAGTCTATTGACTGGAGAAACTGTCTTTTCAGATCTGCGGAAATTGTCTTACATTGCAGATGAGATCTGGCGCTTGACACCGGATCTGAGGGGCCAAATATCACATTAGCTGCTCGACCGGAGAGACAGATTATATCAGACGCAGCAGACGCAGCAGAGTTTCTGGACAAACACGACCACATATCATCCAGGCAACATATCATCTCCATCTCGCAAACACAGACTCCTCAACACACACACACACACACTTACACAGAAACACACACACACACACACTTACACAGAAACACACACACACAAACACTTACACAGAAACACACACACTTACACAGAAACACACACACACACACACACACACACACAGAAACACACACACACACACTTACACGCACACACACTTACACAGAAACACACACACACACACACACACACACACACACACACACACACACACACACACACACACACACACACACACACACACACACACACACACAGACACAGACTAAACTTCGGTAAAAGCAACACAAACGTGATTTTTCTCCATAATCCAGCAGCCTTACTGTATATTGTGCATATTGTTCCCCCAAGATATTGAAAACACAACAATCTAATCTCTGGATCTATGTTTGTAGAAGTTAATATATCTGAAGTGCAGTCGTTCAATCTCATTTGCACATTATTTTGTTTTTGACGGTTTTAAACGACCCTTCTGTTGATTTTCATCGACTAAGACTTTTATGATTTAAAGGACAGATCTGTAACACGGAGTTTCTCCACAAAGATATTCTGGCATCTGGCCTATTTCAAGATTTGTAGGGTCGACATATTGATTGTGTTGCACGAATGCACACACACACACACTCAGAGACAGACACACACACACACACACACACACGCGCACAGACACACGCACACACACACACACACACTCAGAGACAGACAAATGCACGCACACACACACTCACACACACAGACACACTCACACACACACACACACACACACTCAGAGACAGACACACACACAGACACACACGCACACGCACACACACACACACAGACACACACGCACACACGCACACACGCGCACAGACACACGCACACACACACACACACAGCCAGCCCCCCCCCCGATTAGAGGAGGGAATCAGGCTCTTTGTACGATAGTTTACACTCAAGTGGCGTTTCTCATTAGCTCGCCGCTGGCCGTGTTGTGACAGCGAGGGATCCTTCACTTGCCACTCAAGTCTATCAACGTCAGCCTCACCGCCATATATTTGGATTAAACAGTCACAGTCATTACAGCCAATGTTATTGACCTTTTAAGATACAACTTTAATAGCTTTTCTCTCCCCTGGCCGTCCGTCTCCGTGCCGATGAAGTCCCCCTCAGGGTCGGCCTGGAATTGGAATCAAATACTTTAGATCCCCTCTTCTTCAGAGGTAATGCCGCCGGCTTTGTGCCACAGAAAGGAGAAATTAAAGCAAAAGCACACAATGAGAATGAGGAGCAGGCGAGCGGGATTACCACACAGGACGTTTTCATTTTCCAGCGGCCAGCCAAGCTAGACAAAGCCCGACGGCGAGGGGAAGAGGCCCGAAGCGGCTCAGGTTATAATCTGTCCTCTGACGGAGAGCCGAGACATTGTGAAACACGGAGACAAAGGAATACATACAGTAGAATATATAAATACATACAGTCGAATATATAGACGGACCAGCAAGGTGTGAAATAGTTCAAAATGCAAAACAGAGCTTGTAATATTTTAAAGATATTCTTCATTGACTAACTATATCCACGTTTTAGACGGGGTTTTTTCTGAGGTCTTTGTCGCCTTTTACAGTTTTCTCTCTCTCTCTCTCTCACACACACACACACACACACACACACACACACACACACACACACACACACACACACACACACACACACACACACACACTACATCATGTGAAACATATTCTCATTTAAAGCTACTCGCCTAACGTTGTTTCGGCCCGTACATCAATTTAGGTTCACAATAAAGTTTTGGTGCGCATAGTTTTTTTCCGACATTTTGGGAGCTGTGTTTCAACGTTTTTGTGTTTTTTGTTGATATTTTGGGAAAAATAAAATGTCAAAAAATCCATAGTGGTGGATGGGTCAAACAACACAGGACTTTCCCCCAGGAGACCGGGGATCATGTCCCATTCTTGTCCCGCGTGTCACCCCCCCCCCCCCCCCCACCCCCCACCATCTTTCCCCAACCTAAAGGACCAGAGATACTTGAGTTTTAACAATGTGTAGACAATGCGTAGACAAGCGGCGCCAAACAAACTGCATTGTTGACATACTGGTACTTGCCTGCGTATTCTGCGTGTAGCTGGAGGATTGAACGTGCGTCCACTAGGGGGCAGATCAGGGCCGTATCGTCCCCGGCAGACAGCAGAAGATATTCCTGTGGAACAGCTGCTGGCCTGCCTGTCAGATGATAGAATAGAATAAAAGACAAATATAATGCCTTTTATTGTCACTATACACATATACAGTACAATAAGATTAAAAGCAACTTCTCCAGTGCCAACATGTACGTAAAAATAAATATAACATGGAATAAAATAAGTAGTGCAAAAAAGGGGGTAAGGTTCACAGTTCTGAGACGCTATATACGTATAAAGAAAAATATATATGGTTTTATATACAGTGTGATATGCAGTGTGGGTTATTGAACATTATTGGAATATTGTCCAATAGTGGTGATTATATTCAATGAGTAATAGATAACGGACAATGAGAGTAATGCTATTGCACAGCATACAGATATTGCACAGCATACAGATATTGCACAGTATACTGCACAGCATACAGATATTGCACAGTATATTGCACAGCATACAGATATTGCACAGTATATTGCACAGCATACAGATATTGCACAGCATACAGATATTGCACAGTATATTGCACAGCATACAGATATTGCACAGTATATTGCACAGTATACAGATATTGCACAGAATACAGATATTGCACAGTATACAGATATTGCCCAGCATACAGATATTGCATAGTATACAGATATTGCACAGTATTTAGATATTGCACAGTATACAGATATTGCACAGTATTTAGATATTGCACAGTATACAGATATTGCACAGCATACAGATATTGCACAGTATTTAGATATTGCACAGCATACAGATATTGCACAGCATACAGATATTGCACAGTATACAGATATTGCACAGTATTTAGATATTGCACAGCATACAGATATTGCACAGCATACAGATATTGCACAGCATACAGATATTGCACAGCATACAGATATTGCACAGCATACAGATATTGCACAGCATACAGATATTGCACAGTATTTAGATATTGCACAGCATACAGATATTGCACAGCATACAGATATTGCACAGTATACAGATATTGCACAGCATACAGATATTGCACAGTATACAGATATTGCACAGTGATCTGCTGGCCCCACATGTGCTAAATTGCATCTTGTGGATGCGTAATTTCTGAAGACGTGCACAACCGTTACGTGCAACAGCCATCTTACGAACGCATATTAAAAGAAGTATATCGGGACCTTAACTGTCCCGTTCTTGTCCCGCGTGTCAGTTAAACGTACGTCCCGACCCAGAGTGTCAAAAAGTGGCACCAAGAGTCCCGACCAAGCCCGTCTAAATATGACGCTAAAGGAGACTTTTTGCGTAAGTAACAAACGCCAAAGATACCGGACAAAACGCTGCTTTCTGACCCGATGGGAGTGAGAATGTGTTGAAGGTTGTTGTTCAGTAAATCTATTGCTGCCAGCGCTGTAATGTCTCTCTTTATATTTTAAAAAACTCTTTAAAAGTGGTAGATTATTGAATCCAGGACTGGCTGCAGGTTTTCTGTGTGCAGGTGTGTGTGAGGTTCATATCCTGGCCTGTCCAGCCACCCATTCATCATCTCAGGTGTGTTTCGGTTTGTTTGCAGAGGTCTGTGATGGGCGATGACTCATATGTTTTGACGACAGCCATTTTGTGCCTCTCGGCACGCGGCCCGGCGCGGGTCGCGGCCTAATCTCTCCTCTCACTTTATATAAGAGCAAGATAATGGGATACAACTTTTCCAAACTCGCAACCTTTTATCGCACACCTCACCTGTCCAAATCAGCCTTATTGTTTTCC
>CM042442.1:32869963-32872463 GCA_023631565.1 Gymnocephalus cernua | reverse complement strand
TCACCCCCCCCCCCCCCCCCCCCCATCAGTGCCGGTTTAACCCTCATCCGACCCACGCTGTCTTTTAAGAGCACAGATGTCTGATTATCTATCGGCTCGAGATGGGGGCTTTAGAGAGGCCCCGCCACAATAAGAGGCTCTGCAGCTGTAAAACACTTTAGAGAGGCCCCGCCACAATAAGAGCCTTTCCATCCAGCTGTGAAACTCCATCACGAGGCCTCGAAAGCCAGACAGAAAGGTGTTTGATCCTAACAGTTCAGAAACAAATATATAATATAAAATCAGTGTTTCTCTGCAGAATATTTAGTGCTGCCATTTAATGTATTTATGTCCTGGGACAATGTCTGCATGCATTGAGAAAAAGTGACAAAAACATTGAAAAAAAGAATTGGAATTTTTTTTTGGAAAACAACGAAAAAAAGGCGACAAAACCTACGAAAACGTTTTCCAAAAAAAAGCAGCAAAAACCTCGAAAAAACAAAGAGAAAAATGTCATTATTCTCTAGATGAATGCATGAGTTGTTTGGTTCCTAAAATGTCTACATGTACGTTTCTAAGTAAGGAGGGAAGGAGGGAAGGAAAGGAAGGATAAAATAAAGGAGGCAAGGATGGAAAGAAGAGGGAGGGAAGGAAGGATAGAAGGAACTTTAAGAGTAGTGTTACGTTAGTGTAATGTGTTTAGACAGGAGAATGTTTTGGGCTGCTGGTGATTGCCCAAAAATCCGTCAAATGGCTGCCAAACAAAACCCTCAAATATCCTAATAACTCAAATATCCTAATAACTCAAATATCCTAATAAATCAAATATCCTAATAACTCAAATATCCTAATAAATCAAATATCCTAATAAATCAAATATCCTAATAAATCAAATAAATGTTCAGAAATTCATTCAGGATTTTGCAAAGAAATTATTTTAGTTAACAGCAATTACTACAATCAAACACTTTCAATAAAACGGCGGCACTAAATATTCTGCAGAGAAACACTGTTACTGTTATTATATTATATTATATTATACTATATTAAATTATATTATACTATACTATATTATATTATATTAAATTATATTATACTATATTATATTATATTATAACTATTACGATCAAACACCTTCTCTGTCGCCTCATCATGGAGTCACAGCTGTTTAAGGCTCGAGTTTGAAAAGGTGTGTTTTAGGAAAAGTCTTTTAGTGCCGTTCTGTGCCGTGCCGTTCTGTGCCGTGCCGTTCTGTGCCGTTCTGTTCTGTGCCGTTCTGTTCTGTGCCGTTCTGTTCTGTGCCGTTCTGTGCCGTTCTGTTCTGTGCTGTTCTGTGCCGTGCCATTCTGTGCCGTGCCATTCTGTGCCGTGCCGTTCTGTGCCGTGCCGTTCTGTGCCGTTCTGTTCTGTGCCGTTCTGTGCCGTGCCGTTCTGTGCCGTTCTGTTCTGTGCCGTGCCGTTCTGTGCCGTTCCGTTCTGTGCCGTGCCGTTCTGTGCCGTTCTGTGCCGTTCTGTGCCGTGCCGTTCTGTGCCGTTCTGTGCCGTGCCGTTCTGTGCCGTTCTGTGCCGTTCTGTGCCGTTCCATTCTGTGCCGTGCCATTCTGTGCCGTGCCGTTCTGTGCCGTTCTGTTCTGTGCCGTTCTGTGCCGTTCTGTGCCGTTCTGTGCCGTTCTGTGCCGTGCCATTCTGTGCCGTGCCGTTCTGTGCCGTTCCGTTCTGTGCCGTGCCGTTCTGTGCCGTTCTGTGCCGTTCTGTGCCGTTCCATTCTGTGCCGTGCCATTCTGTGCCGTGCCGTTCTGTGCCGTTCTGTTCTGTGCCGTTCTGTGCCGTTCTGTGCCGTTCTGTGCCGTGCCATTCTGTGCCGTGCCGTTCTGTGCCGTGCCGTTCTGTGCCGTGCCGTTCTGTGCCGTGCCGTTCTGTGCCGTTCTGTTCTGTGCTGTTCTGTGCCGTTCTGTGCCGTTCTGTGCTGTTCTGTGCCGTTCTGTGCCGTGCTGTGCCATTCTGTGCCGTGCCGTTCTGTGCCGTTCTGTGCTGTTCTGTGCCGTTCTGTGCCGTGCCATTCTGTGCCGTGCCGTTCTGTGCCGTTCTGTGCCGTGCTGTTCTGTGCCGTGCTGTGCCGTGCCGTGCTATTATCACATACCTGGCTGGGCGTCCAGCAGACATCCTTCAGCCTAATTGAATGAGGGCTCTCAGGCCTGATCTCACCGGGATATGGAACATTAATTGACATTTGCCGAAGCCAAACAAAGGACAGTAGAGCCGCGACGCTCATTTAAACGTATTAATCCAGGGAATAAATTGTCCTCTTCAAACGGTTATTGATTTGAAAACGACTTAAACAGGAAATCAATCCAGAAAATATAAAACAAACTGGAGGAGGAGGAGCTCCAGATTTATGAGAATTTACTCAAACTGGTAACATTTCATTAAGAGAGAGAGGGGGGGGGGGGGGAGAGGGAGAGGGGGAGAGGGAGAGGGGGAGAGAGAGAGAGAGGGGGGGGGGAGAGAGAGAGAGAGAGAA
>CM042442.1:32857463-32859963 GCA_023631565.1 Gymnocephalus cernua | reverse complement strand
GTCATGGCGATATCGACCGGCACGATTCAGGAAAGAAACTCTGAGATGTTTTTGTGTTAGACGGAGAAATATCAGCAGAAAACTGCACTTTAAAATGTAACTGTTATTATTTATAGTGCTGCCTTTTATGTTCAATTCAACGTTCAATTTGTTCAATAAAAGAAAGTTGGAAATGATCATTATTATAATATATATATATATATATATATATATATATATATATATATATATATATAATGATTTCCTTTCATTAGATTTAAACTCAACAGTTTGTTGTATTTTATCAGAATACTGAAAGCAGCAGAACTGAGAACACACACACACACACACACACAGAGACACACACAGACACACACACACAGAGACACACACACACACACACAGACACACACAGAGACACACACACACACACAGAGACACACACAGAGACACACACAGACAGAGACACACACAGAGACACACACACACACACAGAGACACACACACACACACAGAGACACACACAGAGACACACACACACACACACACACACACACACAGACACACACACACACACACACACAGACACACACACACACACACACAGACACACACACACACACACACACACACACACACACACACACACACACACACAGCGTGATGTGAAGAAAAAGGACTGATTTAGAAAACTAAAAAGCTTCAGTTTGCTTCACGTCTGTGTCCAACGCCGCTCGTGTTTCTGTGACCTCACACTCGTGTTTCTTTTGAACGCCGTCGCTGATCTGTAAACGTGTGTGTTCCCCCTCAAACAAACACTCGGGCGGCGAGAGTCTCTCCTCGGCACAGCGCTCCGGATCAAAGACAAGTTCTGGCCGCCGCACACGACGCAGCAAAAACAAACGCCTCGCAGCGAGTGAACGTCACAGCGGCGAGCGCTGGAGGCGTGCTCGGTGCGCGCTGTGTGGAGAGAAAACAGCCGCCTCCACAGGACGCCCCCCCCCAACCCACACACACCCAGCCCGCCCAAACCTGTTTCTCTTTCCTTCTGAGCGTCCAGAGCCAAAGACGAGTGTTGTTGTTCTCCAAAGTCAACAAATCATTCTTTCATAATGTCTCATCATCACAAAGTTACAGATCGTGTTCATTCATTAGGCCTTTATTATATATATTATACATACACACTATATATATCATCAGAGCAACAGAACTACAAAAACACACAAAAACACTCAACAGAACTACAAAAACACTCAACAGAACTACAAACAGAGAATGATTACTCCCAAATAGAAGTAGGTCGAAGACTAATAATGGCGGCGGGGGGGGGGGGGGGGGGGAACCACAGCTCTAAGTTCCCACAGCTCTATGTTCCCACAGCTCTATGTTCCTACAGCTCTATGTTCCCACAGCCCTATGTTCCCACAGCTCTATGTTCCCACAGCTCTATGTTCCCACAGCCCTATGTTCCCACAGCTCTATGTTCCCACAGCCCTATGTTCCCACAGCTCTATGTTCCTACAGCTCTATGTTCCTGTTAGTGAGTTAGGAGATAGGAGTTAGGGGTTAGGGAGTTAGGAGTTAGGGAGTTAGGGGTTAGGAGTTAGGGGTTAGGGGTTAGGGGTTAGGAGTTAGGGGTTAGGAGTTAGGGGTTAGGAGTTAAGGAGTTAGGGAGTCAGGGGTTAGGGAGTTAGGGGTTAGGAGTTAGGCCGTTAGGAGTTAGGGGTTAGGAGTTAGAGGATAGGTGTTAGGAGTTAGGGGTTAGGGGTTAGGAGTTAGGGAGTTAGGGGTTAGGAGTTAGGGGTTAGGAGTTAGAGGATAGGTGTTAGGAGTTAGGGAGTTAGGGGTTAGGGAATTAGGGGTTAGGGAGTTAGGGGTTAGGGAGTTAGGGGTTAGGAGTTAGGAGTTAGGAGTTAGGGGTTAGGAGTTAGGCCGTTAGGAGTTAGGGGTTAGGAGTTAGGAGTTAGGCCGTTAGGAGTTAGGGTTTAGGGGTTAGGAGTTAGGAGTTAGGGGTTAGGAGTTAGGAGGTAGGGAGTTAGGCCGTTAGGAGTTAGGGAGTTAGGGAGTTAGGAGTTAGGGGTTAGGGGTTAGGGGTTAGGAGTTAGGAGTTAGGAGTTAGGGGTTAGGGGTTAGGGGTTAGGAGTTAGGGGTTAGGAGTTAGGGAGTTAGGAGTTAGGGGTTAGGAGTTAGGAGTTAGGGAGTTAGGAGTTAGGGGTTAGGGAGTTAGGAGTTAGGGGTTAGGAGTTAGGAGTTAGGGAGTTAGGGAGTTAGGAGTTAGGGGTTAGGGAGTTAGGAGTTAGGGAGTTAGGAGTTAGGGGTTAGGGAGTTAGGAGTTAGGGAGTTAGGAGTTAGGAGTTAGGGGTTAGGGGTTAGGGTGGTAAAATGTGATACTAATCTATGAAGGAGGAAATGTTTCTTGCAGAGCGTCAGAAAGAGAAGAAGAGACTTTCCCCTGAACGTGGACCTTGTGTAAAGTGGAGCTGGCTGTAATGAAACATGCAGTGTAAATAAATCTGCGGCG
>CM042442.1:32842463-32852463 GCA_023631565.1 Gymnocephalus cernua | reverse complement strand
ACACGCTAAAAGTAGTGATTATTTACATGGAGTCTGGCTCTTTACACGCTAAAAGTAGTGATTATTTACATGGAGTCTGGCTCTATACACGCTAAAAGTCCTGATTATTTACATGGAGTCTGGCTCTATACACGCTAAAAGTCCTGATTATTAACATGGAGTCTGGCTCTATACACGCTAAAAGTAGTGATTATTTACACGGAGTCTGGGTTTGGCGATGGAGATTTGGGGGCTGTTTCTACCTTACCACTTGACCAATTTCAAATATTTGTGTTCCCATTAGTCACTTAGACACAAAAACATAGGAAAATAGGGTTTTATTGTAAGGTATTTTGGAGGATTTGGTTTTTTTTTGATGCACTGAACAGATTCCCGTGGTTTCCTCACACTCGAGGAAGAATCGATGGACTCTGATCTGCAGCGATCGTCATCCGTCAGCAGCTTCGACAGCGGCTGCTGAAGGACGTCCCGATCGGCTGACGCTGCACTTCCTGCCGGCCGGCCGTCACCGTGGCGACCGCTGCCAAGGTGTGAGGCGCGGCTGCAGCACGGGCGCTTGATGAAGACGAGGAATCGATAGAGCGAGGAATGATGAAGAAATGAGAGGCAGAGACGGACGGGTGGCAAAAATGAGCCTGGCACTTTATGTGTTTTAAGAGAGAGAGGGGGGGGGGGGGGTAAATAAAATGCAAAGAAATACAGAGAGGGAGAGAGAGATAGAGAGAAAGAGAGAGAGGGAGGGAGAGGGAGAGAGAGAGGGAGAGAGAGAGATAGATATATAGATAGATAGATAAAGAGAGAGAGGCAGAGAGAGGGGGGGTAAATAAAATGCAAAGAGACAGAGAGGGAGAGAGAGAGGGAGGGAGGGGGGAGAGAGAGAGGGAGGGAGGGGGGAGAGAGAGAGGGAGGGGGGGTGGTCAATAGGGAAAGCAGAGGAAAGACTGAAACCACAGCGAGATGCTTGAACCGCTCTACGTGTGTGTGTGTGTGTGTATATATATATATATATATATATATATATATATATATATATATATATATATATGTGTGTGTGTATATATACTGAGACCCAGCAGCTCCATGTTTCCGGCTGGTTTCTCAGGACTTTCTAACATAAACACAGACTCGCCCGATACGAAGACAAATAAACCAGAGCGCCGTGTGGGATTCCCTCCGTTCATCAATCATGTCTGCGGCTGGCGCTCCGACAACAGCATCACAGGAAGAGACCCGGCGGGATTCAAACCCACAACCTTCCTGCTGCCCTGCTCAGAGACCGCCGGTTACCCAAGGCAAGCTTTCAAAACCACTCATCATCTTTTCTTTTATGAGTCATCAAGGACAGAAAGCGCAGTTCTCCCTGCCAGTGTGAAGTGTATTAGAAAATAAAATACATTTTGTCCCAGAGATTTTCAAAATAAAACATTTTAAAGCTGCACTAAGAAATAGTAGGAATAGTTTGTATATTTTAACAGAAATGATCCACAGAATATTGTTGAATATTGTTGTATTTTTGTTTTCCAAATGTATAATTTGTGCTTTGGCAGCTACAGATATTAGTTTTGGGAGATTTTTAGAAGTCCATGTTGTCACAGAAAAACACCATAAGAGAATCGGGGGGGAGGGGAGCAGCAAAAAGTTGAAATTTTGAAAAAAGCAGCTAAAAGCGGTGAAAACATAGGATTTTAAGAGTTGAAAAGTGGCAAAAAATTCTGAAAAAATGGCAGAAAAATTGATAAAAAGTATTGAAATAAAAATAATCAGAAGCAGAAAGAAAACTTTTAAAAAAGAGGCAAAAAAGTGGCGACCAGCTCTGAGTTAGCTGACGTTACAGGTGATGCAGCAACAAGACAAAAAACACTGAAAAAAACTATAAAAGGAAGAAAAAATCGTTAAAAGTGTCAAAAAATTCTGAAAAAAGAACTCCAGAAAAAGGGACAAAAGCATTCAAACTCAAAAACAAAATTAAGTTGGAAAAGTGGCGGAAAAAGTGCAGAAAATCCCCCCGAGAAAAAAGCATCTTATTTGTGTGTTTGACAGACGATGATGACTCGTCGTCGTGATTCGGTCTGATGATGTCAGGCTTGTCTCTCCTTTTATAAACCACCATCGCTGTAAACAGCTGGGAAAAAACACAATGAGAAAAACGACTAAAGGAAAACAACTTTGAAAAACTGAATAAAAAAACGTCGGAAAAACATCTTAAAAGCATCTTAAGTAGCATTGAAAAGTCTCAAAAAATTCTGAGAAACAAACGCCAGAAAAAGGCACAAAAGCATTAAAACTCAAACTTGTCTCTCGTTTAATAAAAGTTGGGGAAAAAAATGTTGAAAAACTGAAAAAGAAGACATCGGAGAAAGGTCTGAAAAGGGACAAAACGGTCAAAAAAAGCTTTAAAAAGAGGATTGTTTACCTCTCCAAAAAAAGTGTCAAAAAAA
Source organism: Gymnocephalus cernua (assembly GCA_023631565.1). NCBI lineage: Eukaryota > Metazoa > Chordata > Actinopteri > Perciformes > Percidae > Gymnocephalus > Gymnocephalus cernua. The sequence continues at coordinate 32,850,025 of CM042442.1, read as the reverse complement.
GTCTGAAAAAGCATCAAAACTCAAAGAACTTTGGAAAAGTGACAAAAAAAGAGCAGAAAATCCGCCCCCCCCCAAAAAAAGCGTCTTATTTGTGCGTCTGACAGCCGATGCCGACTCGTCTCGGTTTAGTTTGATGACGAAATAAAACGCTGAAAAACTGAAAGAGAAGATTGAAAAAAAAAAAACGTCGGAAAAAGATCCAAAAAAAGTAGGAATTTTTTTTTTCAAAAAAGTGTCAAGAAATTATAAAAAATACGCAAAACTCAAAAAAAATGTTTTGGGAAAATCGGCAAAAAAAAAGCAGAACCCCCCCCCCCCCAAAAAAAAGCACCTATTATGTGTGTCCGACAGCTGATGCTGACTCGGTCTTGGTCCGATGATGTCAGACTCGTCTATATATATATATATATATATATATATATATATATATATATATATATATATATATATATATATATATATATATATATATTAACAGCATGATGTTGCTGTTGGCAGATATTAATATTTAATGAATGTGGAGGAGCTCCTCCTGCAGTCTGCAGACGTCCACTATTTGCAGGTGAATTGATTTATTTCACATTATTAATGAACTTTGCTGCAGCTCCACTTGTCAGGCGCTTGGCCCGCGGGGGTCAATAACCACAGGAAACCTGATGTTAGTGGATCCGCCTTAAGTCATTCTGTCGCGCTAACGATTCAATATATCAGGACTAATGTCAGCCGCGAGGAACGTGTTGATTCTGGGCGCCTGATCTGCATAAGCTCTGCTCTCGCCGGGCGCCACCGATTCTTTTCCATAAATATTTCATGCAGAGGTGAAGCTCTCTGAACAAACCCCCACCGGGGCAGCACCGCACCGCGTGGTTTCAGAGGTCTCATCTGAACTTTCATACCATAACATTCATAATTGAGACGTTTAACAGTGGGAATAGTCTGACATGAGTTCTCAAGGTTCTTTATAACAGACGTAGGGACGTCCAACACAAGCTCATTATATCTAATAAAATAATAATAAACACACACGAGACAGCAGCAACTGAACCTGTGTGTGTGTGTGTGTGTGTCTGTGTGTGTCTGTGTGTCTCTGTGTGTGTGTCTGTCTGTGTGTATGTGTGTGTGTGTCTGTGTGTGTGTGTGTGTGTGTGTGTGTGTGTGTGTGTCTGTGTGTCTCAGTTTGTCTCAGTGTGTGTGTGTGTGTGTCTGTGTGTGTGTGTGTGTGTGTGTGTGTGTGTGTGTGTCTGTGTGTCTCAGTTTGTCTCAGTGTGTGTGTGTGTGTGTCTCTGTGTGTGTGTCTGTCTGTGTGTATGTGTGTGTGTGTCTGTGTGTGTGTGTGTGTGTGTGTCTCTGTGTGTGTGTGTGTGTGTGTCTGTGTGTCTCAGTTTGTCTCAGTGTGTGTGTGTGTGTCTGTGTGTGTGTGTGTGTGTGTGTGTGTGTCTCTGTGTGTCTCTGTGTGTGTCTGTGTGTCTCAGTTTGTCTCAGTGTGTGTGTGTGTGTCTGTGTGTGTGTGTGTGTGTGTGTGTGTGTCTCTCTGTGTGTGTGTGTGTGTGTGTGTGTGTGTGTCTGTGTGTGTGTGTGTGTGTGTGCGGGGGGAGGGGGGTGGGGCGTGTAAACACTTAAGGTGACTAAACTGCTGGCTCGAGTTTTCTGGCCGCGGCAGGAATCAGTGCGATGGATCGGGGGGGAGAGATTTAGTTGCCGTGGCAGAGGTCGGGGGATTGTGTATTCTGGGCAGTCAATAATAAAGTTAGGACTGATGCCCGCGGAAAGTTAATGAGCAATCGCAAGGACCTTGGAAAGTCATTTGCATCTGGGCTCGGACTCGTCTCTCTGGGGGGGGGGGGGGGGGGGGGGGGGTGGGGGACACTCTGCACATAACAATCAGACCTCACAGCAACATTTACCTCCATCCTCTAGGGGGGCGTCGCCTTCGGTGGGGACATCAGCCACCTCTATAGTTCACTATTTAATGAACACAATGTAAGGAATAGTGAGTGAGGGGGGGGGGCGGATTCTACACAGCTTTAGTCTCTGGCCGAGTGAACGCCGCGGCCGCCGTGCACGCATGGCGGCTTCACTTTACCACGGGGCTGCACTCGGCCGCACTGCGCCGGCCGGGTAGTCGCCTCGTCTGCTTCACATCCACTAGAAGGTAATCTGTCCAGAAGGTAATCTGTCCAGCTCGCTGAGAGGCAGGAAGCTGCTCTCCCCCCCCCCCCCCCCCCCACACACACACACACACACACACACACACACACCCCCCCCCCCTCCAGACAGAAGGCCACAAACCACAGCAATAAAGCAACAAAAACTGTGGCAATGCGACCAAAGAAAGAAGAAAAAAAGACAGAAAGAGCGAAAAGACCAGAGAATACAGCAACTGGAAGGGTTAAAATGCTAAAAAGAAAGAAAGCGACACACACACACACACACACACAGACACACACACACACACAGAGATACACACACACACACACACACACACACACAGACACACACACACACACAGAGATACACACACACACACACACAGATACACACACACACACACACAGAGATACACACACACACAGAGATACACACACACACACACACAGATACACACACACACACACACAGAGATACACACACACACACACACGTTTCTGTCGTTTATTTTGTTCAGCGTCTCTCTCTCAGACACTAAAGCGAGTCCTCATCAGTCTCTTTAGAGCGCCAGAGGTAATCAATCAATTGATCGATCAATCGATCCGCGCTGCAACATTAGCTATATATATATATATATATATATATATATATATATATATATATATATATATATATATATATATATATATATATATATATAGTTATCATTCTCCAGCTTTGCCACGTTTTGTATTAAAGAAAAGTGACATCTAGCTTGTTGTGAAATGACTCGTTCCACTGTCAGAATTTGATCCGTTCGGTCCGATAATATTTGGCACGAATAAATCATTTAATCTGCGTTGACGTGAGCGTAGCGGGGTGAACAGGAGGTCGCCGGCGCCGGCTCTATTAAATATGACAGCCCTAAAAAAAAACACAACATAGAAAGGCGCATGTATCAAAACATAAACGATATCTGAAGCATAAAGAGCTTTTAAGTTACCGGTGATATAAGAATAAAGAGTAAAGAAGAAAACGTGATGCACAACAATCCCACTGATCATCTGCTGACTCTGGTTCCTCATGAATATGAATATAATATTAATATAATATTAATATAATATTAATATAATATTAATATAATACGGAGATAAGGCTCGCTGAATCACAGACTTCTTTTAATATCACTTCTTAAAACACATTTTATAGACTTGCTTTCATGTGATGCCGTCTTTTTCCCTTTATCGTCTGTTACAAAATTATATAAACACATGGTGATTAACAAATATGAAACAGAACTGTGAATACCAGCAGGTACACAAAATGTATGGGATTTTTTGAGTTGTACTGGGTTATATAGTGTATACTTAGTTTCTGTAATTTTCATCTTAGTATGAAAGAATATAATGTAATAATAATAATGTAAAAATTGTAATAAGGTGTAATAAGCTCAGGTTTCAGTCATATTTGATCATTATATATATATGTATATATATATATATATATATATATATATATATATATATATATATATATATATATATTATTAGTATTGTTGTTGTTTTTTGTCTGTTCATTTTGTGTCTTGTTTGTGAAGTAAAAGCAACATTGTTATGTTTTGTATGTTTCTTGTTATCACTGTTGTGTGTTACAGACGGCCGAAAAAAATAAACAAAGAAACTAAAAAAAGAATAAAGTTAATTTCATTTTATTTTTTCATTTGTCGGTTTTTCTGTCCTTTAAAAAGCTGTCACATCTTCTGTTTTCACTTTTACAATAATGTGAATATATGTGCATCTGCTTTCTTCTACCCACCTACTGTGCAATATTTAATATTTCATACTATTGATAATACTGTGCAATTTCACTAATTTCACTAATGTGCAATATCTGTATATTGTGCAATACCTGTATACTGTGCAATATCATTACTCATTGTCAGTTATCTATTACTCATTGAATATGATCACCACTATTGTACAATATTCAAATAATGTGCAATAACCCACACTGCATATCTGTATATTACACTGTATATACAACTTTTTATTTTTTATATGTATATAGCGTCTCAGAACTGTGAACCTTACCCATCTTTTTTTTGCACTACTTATTTTATTTCATGTTGTTATATTTATTTTACGCACACGTTGGCACTGGAGAAGGAGTTGCTTCTAATCTCATTGTACTGTACATGTGTATAGTGACAATAAAAGGCATTATATTCTATTCTTTTGTTGCCTCTGGCAAAGCACTTTGTAAACTATTGTTTGTAAAGATGCTATGCAAATACAAATAAAGTTATGAATCATTGGTTCTAACATATTTAAAGTGTTTGCGAGCGGCTCTCTTCTGAGCCGATGCGTAAAGTAAAGCAGGCGGAGGGAAAATACATTTCATTACTTTGCTCCGTGGCATTTTTTTCCACGTCATTACAAAACAGTAATGGGCGATCACGGGGGTGGGGGGGGGGGAGAAACAGATTGCTCTGCTACCGCGATCCAACAGGCCTCATTTTAATGTGCCAGCGTTACGCCGCTCGCCGCTTCCTAGTTCCTGTACAGAGAGACGAGATGCTGCTGCGATCTGACACCAGACAAATGTTTCATTCAAATGTTGCTTTCGCATATTGTGGAGGAAGTAATGAATTCCTGAGGCCCGGTTCACCGTGTCAAGCCTGAGCGCTGCGGCGGCTGCTGCACAGCAGCAAAATTAAATTTAATGTTCCATTCGCCGCGGGGGAAAGGTGCATAAATCAAAGCTTTTGATTTGCATCGACTGTGGCGATCAACCTCATCCCGTGCAAACATAAACCGGGGTGGATATGATGTCACGGGGAAAACAATGTAATCTCACACTCCCTAATAAAAACAAGCAACAGGCGGGGCCGTTTCATTCAGACTGCTTGCTCCTAATGTCAAGTATATTATTAAAAACATGGCTCCTGCACGCCCTTCTTCTCTCTCATTGGAGGAGAAAAGTTTAATATCGTTTCTCTAGGGACGAGAAAAATGAAAGTTTGAACCTTTTAAATCAACAAGAAGCAGCCGCGGCTGACGATGTGGATCCGTGAAGGACACGCCGGAGACAAGAACAAACCGGCAGGCAGCGTATGTCCACATCACACATCGATGTTCTCGGACAATTATGTACACAATTAAAATTACTTGGTGCAGTAGTTTATCAGTTGCATGTGCAATATCTTATTTATTCACTACTGCTACTTACATTCACACTAAACTGTATTTATGTTGGTACTGTGTTTATGTTGACAAAGTATTTATGGTGATACTGTTTTTATGGTGTGGTGGTGGTACTGCATGTTGACACTGTATTTATGTTGGTACTGTATGTTGGCACTGTATTTATGCTGGTACTGTATGTTGGTACTGTGTTTATGTTGACAAAGTATTTATGGTGACACTGTATTTATGGTGGTACTGTATTTATGGTGGTACTGCATGTTGACACTGTATTTATGTTGGTACTGTATGTTGACACTGTATTTATGTTGGTACTGTATGTTGGCACTGTATTTATGCTGGTACTGTATGCTGGTACTGTATTTATGTCGGCATTATATTTATATCGGCATTGTATTTATGTCGGTAGTGTATTTATGTTGGTACTGTATTTATGTCAGTACTGTGTTTATGTTGATAGTGTATTTATATCGGTACTGTATTTATGGTGACACTGTATTTATAGTGACACTGTATTTATAGTGACACTGTATTTATGGTGACACTGTATTTATGGTGACACTGTATTTATAGTGACACTGTATTTATAGTGACACTGTATTATGGTGACACTGTATTTATGGTGACACTGTATTTATGTTGGTACTGTATTTATAGTGACACTGTATTTATGGTGACACTGTATTTATGTTGGTACTGTATTTATGGTGACACTGTATTTATGTTGGTACTGTATTTATGGTGACACTGTATTTATGTTGGTACTGTATTTATGGTGACACTGTATTTATGTTGGTACTGTATTTATGGTGACACTGTATTTATAGTGACACTGTATTTATGTTGGTACGTGTATTTATGGTGACACTGTATTTATAGTGACACTGTATTTATGGTGACACTGTATTTATAGTGACACTGTATTTATGTTGGTACTGTATTTATGGTGACACTGTATTTATAGTGACACTGTATTTATGGTGACACTGTATTTATAGTGACACTGTATTTATAGTGACACTGTATTTATGGTGACACTGTATTTATGTGACACTGTATTTATAGTGACACTGTATTTATGGTGACACTGTATTTATAGTGACACTGTATTTATGGTGACACTGTATTTATAGTGACACTGTATTTATGTTGGTACTGTATTTATAGTGACACTGTATTTATGGTGACACTGTATTTATGTTGGTACTGTATTTATAGTGACACTGTATTTATGGTGACACTGTATTCATGTTGACACTGTATTTATAGTGACACTGTATTTATGTTGGTACTGTATTTATAGTGACACTGTATTTATGGTGACACTGTATTTATGGTGACACTGTATTTATGTTGACACTGTATTTATAGTGACACTGTATTTATGTTGGTACTGTATTTATAGTGACACTGTATTTATGGTGACACTGTATTTATGGTGACACTGTATTCATGTTGACACTGTATTTATAGTGACACTGTATTTATGTTGGTACTGTATTTATAGTGACACTGTATTTATGGTGACACTGTATTTATGGTGACACTGTATTTATGTTGGTACTGTATTTATAGTGACACTGTATTTATGGTGACACTGTATTTATGTTGGTACTGTATTTATAGTGACACTGTATTTATGGTGACACTGTATTTATGTCGGTACTGTATTTATGGTGACACTGTATTTATGTTGGCACTGTGTTTATGTTGGTACTGTGTTTATGTTGGCACTGAACATTTTGGAGCAACCTTTTATCGTGGCCAGCCTAAGGCACATCTGTGCAATAATCATGGTGTCTAAACTAACACAGATTAAACAGATTTGTGAACAATATTTGAGAGAAATAAGCCATTTTGTACGTAGAAAAAGTCTGAGATCTTTGAGTTCAGCTCATGAAAAATGGGGGCAAAAACAAAAGTCTTACAGGGAGGTGTGTTCAGGTGCATTCTGGGCGTGCTGGTCTTACAGGGACGTGTGTTCAGGTGCATTCTGGGCGTGCTGGTCTTACAGGGAGGTGTGTTCAGGTGCATTCTGGGTGTGCTGGTCTTACAGGGAGGTGTGTTCAGGTGCATTCTGGGTGTGCTGGTCTTACAGGGACGTGTGTTCAGGTGCATTCTGGGCGTATTGCTATCTTGAGGCAGCAGGAAGTGATGGCACCATTGACCAACAAAAACCTGGTCTAAAGTCAGTAACGCAGCATTTCATTGTTATTTTAACAGCACATTAGT
>CM042442.1:32833171-32842263 GCA_023631565.1 Gymnocephalus cernua | reverse complement strand
TAAACTCTGAGGAATAAATCCGTCAAATAATCTGGCAGCTCGTTACCCCGGACGTTTGATATTGTGTGTGTAGTACACTTAAAATACAGAACGTTTTCTGTTAGGCCTGTTATGTCAAAGAGATCAAAGACATCAAAGAGATTAGGCCCTATATGTTCCCACATGTCTAAGATTTATCTTAAAATTAGGCCCTATGTTCCCCAATTTCCTAGAGTAAAAAAAAGAGTAAAAAAAGCACAGAAAAAATCAACAAAAGTGACAAAAAGCTTATAAAATGTCGGGAAAAGTGTCGAGAAAGACGACCAGAACGAAAAAAGAAATTCTTCACATTTTGAACCCAAAAATGTCGGAAATTCTTTTTTACAAATACTGACAAAAGCTTCAAAAACGTAGGGGAAAAAACTAAAAAAAGTGCAGAAAAATAATCAACAAAAAGCTTATGAAATGTCGGTAAAGTGTGGAAAAAGACGACCAGAACTTTTCTTTTTTCTTAAAGGCAGCATATTGTGCTCCAAAATCTCTATGTACTTTTCAGCATTAATGGTGCCATCACAGAAGTGCAAGTTACCTTTGCCAAGGGCACTGACACAACCCCATACCATGACAGACCCTAGCTTTTGGTCTTGTTGCTGGTAACAGTCTGGATGATCCTTTTCTTCTTTGGTCCGGAGCACACGGCGTTCATTTCTCCCAAAAAATACCTGAAATACTGATTCATCTGACCACAGTACACGTTTCCACTGTGTGATGGTCCATCCCAGATGCCTCCGAGCCCAGAGAAGTCGACGGCGCTTCTGGACACTGTTAACATAGGGCTTCCTTTTGGCACAGTACAGTTTTAACTGGCATTTGTGGCTGTAACTACGTATTGTGGTACTTGACAAAGGTTTGCCAAAGTAGTCCTGAGCCCATGTGGTGATATCGCTTATAGATGAATGACGATTCTTGATGCAGTGCCGCCTGAGGGATCGGAGATCACGGTTGTTCAGTTTAGGCTTGCGCCCTTGTCCTTTACGCACTGAAATTCCTCCTCATTCCTTGAATCTTTTAATTATGTTATGCACTGTTGAAGGTGAAATAAGCAAATGTCTTCCTATCTTTCTTTGAGGAACATTGTTTTTAAACATTTCAATAATTTTCTCACGTATTTGTTGGCAAACTGGCGATCCTCGGCCCATCTTTGCTCCTAAAGGACTAGACCTTTCTTGGATGCTGCTTTTGTACCAAATCATAATTACAATCACCTGTTGACATCACCTGTTTCAAATCACATCATTATTTAACCAATTTACCTGATTACTAGCCCTAAATTGCTCCTGTCCCAACCTTTTTTGGAATGTGTTGCAGGTCTGAATGACAGGAAAGGATGTATATTTACAAATGAAATTAAGTTGACCGGACAAAACATGAAATATTTTGTGTTCACATTGTCTGCAATGAAATACAAGTCAAAGTACATTTAGAAATCACTACTTTCTTTTTTTGTGTTTTTCATACTGTCCCAACTTTTTCTGATTTGGGGTTGTAATTAGAGATAATAATTAGTGATAATAATTAGAGATAATAATCAGAGATAATAATTAGTGATAATAATTAGGATAATAATCAGAGATAATAATTAGTGATAATAATGATAATAATCAGAGATAATAATTAGAGATAATAATCAGAGATAATAATTAGAGATAATAATCAGAGATAATAATTAGAGATAATAATCAGAGATAATAATTAGAGATAATAATCAGAGATAATAATTAGAGATAATAATCAGAGATAATAATCAGAGATAATAATTAGTGATAATAATGATAATAATCAGAGATAATAATTAGAGATAATAATCAGAGATAATAATTAGTGATAGAGTGAACTTCCTGTATTATCCGACGGCCCACAATCCCTCCGTGATGTTTAAACCTGAACGTGTTTTGTTCAGCGTGACTGTGAGCGGAGAACGGATGAGTAACCTTTCAATTTAGTTCGGTTGCTTTCTCCATCCATCACCCCCCCCCCCCCACCCCCTCCCCCCCCCCCCCCCCCCCCCAAATACTCTCTCATAACACTAATGCTATTAATCTCCACACTGAGATAATTTCATATTAATGAAGCGAGACGTTTATTTGATTTTTCCTTTGATGAAGTTACATCGTTTGAGACGCTGCGACACGCTCACAGGGAGAATACACATACTACACATACTACACATACTACACACATACTACTCACAGGGAGAATACACATACTACACATACTACACACATACTACTCACAGGGAGAATACACATACTACACATACTACACACATACTACTCACAGGGAGAATACACATACTACACATACTACACACATACTACTCACAGGGAGAATACACATACTACACATACTACACATACTACACATACTACTCACAGGGAGAATACACATACTACACATACTACACACATACTACTCACAGGGAGAATACACATACTACACATACTACACACATACTACTCACAGGGAGAATACACATACTACACATACTACACACATACTACTCACAGGGAGAATACACATACTACACATACTACACACATACTACTCACAGGGAGAATACACATACTACACATACTACACACATACTACTCACAGGGAGAATACACATACTACACATACTACACATACTACACATACTACTCACAGGGAGAATACACATACTACACATACTACACACATACTACTCACAGGGAGAATACACATACTACACATACTACACACATACTACTCACAGGGAGAATACACATACTACACATACTACACATACTACACACATACTACTCACAGGGAGAATACACATACTACACATACTACTCACAGGGAGAATACACATACTACACATACTACACACATACTACTCACAGGGAGAATACACATACTACACATACTACACATACTACTCACAGGGAGAATACACATACTACACATACTACACACATACTACTCACAGGGAGAATACACATACTACACATACTACACACATACTACTCACAGGGAGAATACACATACTACACATACTACACATACTACTCACAGGGAGAATACACATACTACACATACTACACATACTACACACATACTACTCACAGGGAGAATACACATACTACACATACTACACACATACTACTCACAGGGAGAATACACATACTACACATACTACACACATACTACTCACAGGGAGAATACACATACTACACATACTACACATACTACTCACAGGGAGAATACACATACTACACATACTACACATACTACACACATACTACTCACAGGGAGAATACACATACTACACATACTACACACATACTACTCACAGGGAGAATACACATACTACACATACTACACACATACTACTCACAGGGAGAATACACATACTACACATACTACACATACTACTCACAGGGAGAATACACATACTACACATACTACACATACTACACACATACTACTCACAGGGAGAATACACATACTACACATACTACACATACTACACACATACTACTCACAGGGAGAATACACATACTACACATACTACACACATACTACTCACAGGGAGAATACACATACTACACATACTACACACATACTACTCACAGGGAGAATACACATACTACACATACTACACATACTACACATACTACTCACAGGGAGAATACACATACTACACATACTACACACATACTACTCACAGGGAGAATACACATACTACACATACTACACATACTACACATACTACACATACTACTCACAGGGAGAATACACATACTACACATACTACACATACTACTCACAGGGAGAATACACATACTACACATACTACTCACAGGGAGAATACACATACTACACATACTACACACATACTGCTCACAGGGAGAATACACATACTACACACATACTACTCACAGGGAAAATACACATACTACTCACATACTACTCACAGCGAGAATACACATACTACACGTGCTACACATACTACTCACAGGGAGAATACACATACTACACATGCTACACATGCTACACATACTACTCACAGGGAGAATACACATACTACACATTCTACACATACTACACATGCTACACATACTGCACATGCTACACATATTACTCACAGGGAGAATACACATACTACACACATACTACACATACTACTCACAGGGAGAATACACATACTACACACATACTACACATACTACTCACAGGGAGAATACACATACTACACACATACTACACATACTACACATACTACTCACAGGGAGAATACACATACTACACACATACTACACATACTACTCACAGGGAGAATACACATACTACACACATACTACACATACTACTCACAGGGAGAATACACATACTACACACATACTACACATACTACACATACTACTCACAGGGAGAATACACATACTACACACATACTACACATACTACTCACAGGGAGAAGATTTCAACAGGTTGGTCTCTGTGGGGCGTTAGGTACATTTCTACATACTACACATACATATACTACATACACGTAAAACTAAATAACACACACACACACACAGACACACACACACACACACACACACACACACACACACACACACACACACACACACAGACACACACACACACACACGTTCCTGGTTATATAATCCTAATCTCGGGGTTGAGTCTGATCGTGGTAATCACATCTTGACCCAGCGACCTGTGGGAGTGTTTTTCTCTGGAGCTGCTGATCGCTCTGAATGTGCAGCGTGTGGTCGGCGATCGATCGGCTCTCTGAGCCGTCGTCCCTGCGCGGCATCACAGCACGCGACACGCGGCAGAAACATGTATTTAAAGGCAACAAAAAGCCACAGAAAATGTTGAAAAAGGCGTCAACAAAGCGAATGCATACGGATCGCAGTGCTTTACTTTTCCCGGCTGTACGTAGGAACTCATCAGGCAGGTTTTCGGGGGCAGTCCCTGAATGTGGAGCGTGTGGTCGGCTATCGATCGGCTCTCTGAGCTGGGTCGTCGCTGCGCAGCATCCCAGAATAGACGGCACAATGTATTAAAAAATGTGCAACTCTATTTTGGTTTATAACTACTGACAGTATTTAAAGGCAACAAGAAGCGACAAAAACAGTCAAAATGATGTTAAAGAAAAGCAACAAAAATGCCTATTGGTCCAAAAAACAGAGACAGCTGTTCCCGAACCACACACACACACACAGATACACACACACACACACACACACACACAGAGACACACACACACACACACACACACACAGATACACACACACACAGAGACACACACACAGATACACACACACAGAGATACACACACACACACACACTCACAGATACACACAGATACACACACACACACACACAGACACACACACACAGACACACACACACACACACAGAGACACACACACACACACACACAGATACACACACACACACACACACACACACAGACACACACACACACACACACACACACACACAGATACACACACACACACACACACACACACAGACACAGAGACACACACAGACACACACACACACACACAGAGACACACACACACACACACACAGATACACACACACACACACACACACACACAGATACACACACACACACACACACACACACACAGACACAGATACACACACACACACAGACACACACACACACACACACACACACACACACACAGAGACACACAAACACACACACACACACACAGAGACACACAAACACACACACACACACAGACAGACACACACACACACACACACAAACACACACACACACACAGATACACACACAGACAGATACACACACACACACACAGACACAGATACACACACACACACACAGAGAGACACACACACACACAAAATGTTGAAAAAGTGCCAAAAAAAAGTGCCAAGATGAGTTGTGATTGAACAGACAGCATGTGTGGTGGGGGGGTGGGGGGGTCCCTGACTGTGCAGCGTGTGGTTGGGTATCGATCGTCTCTCTGAGCTGTGTTGTCCCTGCGCAGCATCCCAGAATAAATGGCACAACGATGTATTTAAAGGCATTACGCTCGGACTAATGGCGAGTCTGTGAGCGAGCGTCGGCCGCTTGGTTCCCGGCACGGCGGGATCTGAAATGATGTCCTCGCTGCACTACTTCACTTTGATTCAATTTGGAAATGTATTCATATTTACTTACCTGCATTGCATTTGTATAGATCACTCGAGGGTAAAAGTAAAAATGGAGTGGGGTCAGTAGGCGGGGGGAGGGGTCTGCATGGAGGAGGGGGGGGCAGTGTGTGTGTGTGTGGGGGGGGGGGGGGGTGCATCATGTCTTTTATGATGTCCCTCTGAAATCTATCTGAATCCCATTAAACGGTCTAAAGACGTGCAGACACATACATCACAGTAAACGCTCGCCAACAATCCCACCTCAACAATCAGGTTAGAGCCGCGGCTTTAGATCCCATTAATAATTCACCATCCGGTTAGAGGACAACACGCAGCTCGCTGCAAAAAACACACAAAAGACACAAAAAGTAACAAAAATGTCGTACAAATACATCAAAAACGTTGCCAAAAGGGCGCCTGGGTAGCTCAGCTGGTAGAGCGTGCGCCCATATATAGAGGTTTACTCCTCGATGCAGCGGCCGCAGGTTTGACTCCGACCTGCGGCCCTTAGCTGCATGTCATTCCCCCCCACTCTCTCCCCTTTCATGTCTTCAGCTGTCCTGTATACAATAAAGGCCTAAAATGCCAAAAAAAAAAGATCTTTAAAAGAAAAGAACTTTGCCAAAAAATGTTTAAAAAGTTGCAAAAAGTTTGTTAAAAATGTACAAAAAGTGATTTAAAAAAGCTTCTAAAACGTTGGAAAAAAGTCGCAAAAAAATGAGAAAAACAACCGACAGATAGCGTCAGACGTCGCAACAAAAGGGATTTAAACATGCGTCAAAAAGTGTCAAAAACTAGTAACTAAAGCGTCCAAAAAGTTGGTAAAAAATTTCGTCAGAAACAACCGACAAAAAGCATAAAGAATCTTGGATTTTTTATGTGCAAAAAATCGTCCAAAAGAACCGACAAAAAGCCTAAAAAGAATTGGAAAAAGATCCCAAAAAAGCCACAAGAAAACGTCAAAAACAAGCAACAGAAAGCCGCAAAAACTATTCAAAAAAACACACAAAAAGTAACAAAAATGTTTAAAAAATACATCAAAAGTTGGAAAAAATGTCAAAATTTTAAAAAAATGATTTAAGAAATGATTTAAAAAATGATTTTAAAAAATGATTCAAAACGTTGGGAAAAACTCGCAAAAAAATGACAAAAACAACCGACAGAAAGCCTAAAAATAATTGGAAAAAGATTCCAAAGGACGTTTAAAAAAGTCGGTAAAAATTGTTAAAAAAATTGCTAAAAAAGTCAAAAACAAGCAACAGAAAGCCGCAAAAGTTGATCAAAAAAAGACACAAAAAGTAACAAAAATATTGAAAAATACATCAAAAACGTTGCCAAATTTTTTTTTAAAGTTGCAAAAACTGTTAAAAATTAACAAAAAGTGATTAAAAAAAAGGCGTCAAAAACAACCGACAAAAAGCGTAAAGAATCTTGGATTTTTTTTGTGTGCAAAAAATCGTCCAATACAACCGACAAAAAGCCTAAAAAGAATTGGAAAAATATTCCAAAAAGTGTTTAAAAAAAGCAACAAAGAATGTTTAAAAAACTCGGTAAAAATCGTTAAAAAAATTGCAAAAAATGTCAAAAACAAGCAACAGAAAGCCGCAAAAACTGCTCCAAAAAAGACACAAAAAGTAACAAAAAAACATCAAAAACATTGCCAAAAGGTTTTTAAAAAATGAACAAAAAGTGATAAAAATAAATAAAATAAACGCGTCAAAAACAACCGACAACAAGCGTAAAGAATCTTGGATTTTTTGTGTCCAACAACCGACAAAAAAGCCTAAAAAGAATTAGAAAAAGATTCCCAAAAAGTGTAAAAAAAAAAAAAAAAAACATTTTTTGGGTAGAAATTGTTACAAAATTTGCTAAAAACGTCAAAAACAAGCAACAAAAAGAACATAAAGTAAAAGTCTCGTGGGCGGGGGGCATCGTGTCTTTTATGATGTCCCTCTGAAATCTATCTGAATCCCATTAAACGGTCTAAAGACGTGCAGACACATACATCACAGTAAACGCTCGCCAACAATCCCACCTCAACAATCAGGTTAGAGCCGCGGCTTTAGATCCCATTAATAATTCACCATCCGGTTAGAGGACAACACGCAGCTCGCCGCCGCCAATAGCACATCTGAGCGCCGGGATTGTTTTCGTGGAACAATAACTCGCTGCTATTTCACACTCTCTGCTTTCTTTATTAAAGCGCCGCCACAGAACAACAAGAGATTCTTCTTCTCTTTCTCTTTCTCAGTCGAGAGACTTTTTATTCTATTATTACAAATATCAGCTCCTCTGTGAGAACTACAACACAAATGTTACATTAATCTCCAAATATTCACATAATCCATCAGCCGGTTTGAGTCAGTTTGATGGTAAATCAGGTGAACTTGTTGATGTCAGCGTGTTACATGTGAATATTTTCTAGTTTCTTCCTCTGGGAACTGAATCCTTCTTTCTCTCCTTTTCTTTCCTTCCCTACGTACTTCCTTCCTTCTCTCCTTCCTTCCCTACTTACTTCCTTCCCTATGTACTTCCTTCATTCTCTCCTTCCTTTCCTACTTCCTTCCTTCCCTACGTACTTCCTTCCCTACGTGCTTCCTTCCTTCCCTACATACTTCCTTCCTTCTCTCCTTCCTTCCCTACGTACTTCCTTCCTTCTCTCCTTCCTTTCCTGTGTACTTCCTTCCTTCCCTACATACTTCCTTCCTTCTCTCCTTTCTTCCCTACTTCCTTCCCTACTTCCTTCCTTCCCTACATACTTCCTTCCTTCCCTACGTACTTCCTTCCTTCTCTCCTTCCTTCCCTACGTACTTCCTTCCCTACGTACAGTATTTCCTTCCTTCCCTACGTACTTCCTTCCCTACGTACAGTACTTCCTT
>CM042442.1:32808171-32825671 GCA_023631565.1 Gymnocephalus cernua | reverse complement strand
CTCACGTTTCTTTTTTCTCACATTTTTTTTTTCTCACGTTTTTTTCTCACGTTTCTTTTTTCTCACGTTTTTTTTCTCGTTTTTTTTTTCTCACGTTTCTTTTTTCTCACGTTTTTTTTTCTCGTTTTTTTTTCTCACGTTTCTTTTTTTCTCACGTTTTTTTTTTCTCACGTTTTTTTGTCACGTTTCTTTTTTTCTCACGTTTTTTTTCTCACGTTTTTTTTTCTCACGTTTCTTTTTTCTCACATTTTTTTTTCTCACGTTTTTTTTCTCACGTTTCTTTTTTTCTCACGTTTTTTTTCTCACGTTTCTTTTTTCTCACGTTTTTTTTCTCGTTTTTTTTTCTCACGTTTTTTTTTCTCACGTTTTTTTTCTCACATTTTTTTTCTCACGTTTCTTTTTTTCTCACGTTTTTTTTTTCTCACGTTTCTTTTTTTCTCACGTTTTTTTTCTCACGTTTCTTTTTTCTCACGTTTTTTTTTCTCGTTTTTTTTTTCTCACGTTTCTTTTTTTCTCACAATTTTTTTCTCACGTTTTTTTTCTCAGGTTTTTTTCTCACGTTTTTTTCTCACATTTTTTTTTCTGACGTTTTCTTTTTCACGTTTTTTTTCTCACGTTTTTTTCACATTTTTTTTCTCACGTTTTTTTTTTCTCACGTTTTTTTCTCACGTTTTTTTTCTCACATTTTTTTTCTCACGTTTCTTTTTTTCTCACGTTTTTTTTTTCTCACGTTTTTTTTCTCACGTTTCTTTTTTTCTCACATTTTTTTTCTCACGTTTCTTTTTTTCTCACGTTTTTTTTTTCTCACGTTTTTTTTCTCACGTTTCTTTTTTTCTCACGTTTTTTTTCTCACGTTTCTTTTTTTCTCACGTTTTTTTTCTCACGTTTCTTTTTTTCTCACGTTTTTTTTCTCACGTTTTTTTGTCACGTTTCTTTTTTTCTCACGTTTTTTTTCTCACGTTTTTTTTTCTCACGTTTCTTTTTTCTCACATTTTTTTTTCTCACGTTTTTTTTCTCACGTTTCTTTTTTTCTCACGTTTTTTTCTCACGTTTCTTTTTTCTCACGTTTTTTTTCTCGTTTTTTTTTCTCACGTTTTTTTTTTCTCACGTTTTTTTTCTCACATTTTTTTTCTCACGTTTCTTTTTTTCTCACGTTTTTTTTTTCTCACGTTTTTTTCTCACGTTTCTTTTTTTCTCACGTTTTTTTTCTCACGTTTCTTTTTTCTCACGTTTTTTTTTCTCGTTTTTTTTTCTCACGTTTCTTTTTTTCTCACAATTTTTTTCTCACGTTTTTTTTCTCAGGTTTTTTTCTCACGTTTTTTTCTCACATTTTTTTTTCTGACGTTTTCTTTTTTTCTCACGTTTTTTTTTTCTCACGTTTTTTTTCTCACGTTTCTTTTTTTCTCACATTTTTTTTTCTGACGTTTTCTTTTTCTCACGTTTTTTTCTCACGTTTTTTTTCTCACATTTTTTTTCTCACGTTTCTTTTTTTCTCACGTTTTTTTTTTCTCACGTTTTTTTTCTCACGTTTCTTTTTTTCTCACATTTTTTTTTCTGACGTTTTCTTTTTCTGACATTTTTTTTCTCACATTTTTTTCTCACGTTTCTTTTTTTCTCACGTTTTTTTTCTCACGTTTCTTTTTTTCTCACGTTTTTTTTCTCACGTTTCTTTTTTTCTCACGTTTTTTTTCTCACATTTTTTTTCTCACGTTTTTTTTTTCTCACGTTTTTTTTTCTCACGTTTTTTTTTCTCACGTTTTTTTTTTCTCACGTTTTTTTTCTCACGTTTCTTTTTTTCTCACGTTTTTTTTCTCACGTTTTTTTTTCTCACGTTTCTTTTTTCTCACATTTTTTTTTTCTCACGTTTTTTTCTCACGTTTTTTTTTCTCACGTTTTTTTTTTCTCACGTTTTTTTTCTCACGTTTCTTTTTTTCTCACGTTTTTTTTCTCACGTTTTTTTTTCTCACGTTTCTTTTTTCTCACATTTTTTTTTTCTCACGTTTTTTTCTCACGTTTCTTTTTTCTCACGTTTTTTTTCTCGTTTTTTTTTTCTCACGTTTCTTTTTTCTCACGTTTTTTTTTCTCGTTTTTTTTTCTCACGTTTCTTTTTTTCTCACGTTTTTTTTTTCTCACGTTTTTTTTCTCACGTTTCTTTTTTTCTCACGTTTTTTTTCTCACGTTTTTTTTTCTCACGTTTCTTTTTTCTCACATTTTTTTTTTCTCACGTTTTTTTCTCACGTTTTTTTTTCTCACGTTTTTTTTTTCTCACGTTTTTTTTCTCACGTTTCTTTTTTTCTCACGTTTTTTTTCTCACGTTTTTTTTTCTCACGTTTCTTTTTTCTCACATTTTTTTTTTCTCACGTTTTTTTCTCACGTTTCTTTTTTCTCACGTTTTTTTTCTCGTTTTTTTTTTCTCACGTTTCTTTTTTCTCACGTTTTTTTTTCTCGTTTTTTTTTCTCACGTTTCTTTTTTTCTCACGTTTTTTTTTTCTCACGTTTTTTTGTCACGTTTCTTTTTTTCTCACGTTTTTTTTCTCACGTTTTTTTTTCTCACGTTTCTTTTTTCTCACATTTTTTTTTCTCACGTTTTTTTTCTCACGTTTCTTTTTTTCTCACGTTTTTTTTCTCACGTTTCTTTTTTCTCACGTTTTTTTTCTCGTTTTTTTTTCTCACGTTTTTTTTTCTCACGTTTTTTTTCTCACATTTTTTTTCTCACGTTTCTTTTTTTCTCACGTTTTTTTTTTCTCACGTTTCTTTTTTTCTCACGTTTTTTTTCTCACGTTTCTTTTTTCTCACGTTTTTTTTTCTCGTTTTTTTTTTCTCACGTTTCTTTTTTTCTCACAATTTTTTTCTCACGTTTTTTTTCTCAGGTTTTTTTCTCACGTTTTTTTCTCACATTTTTTTTTCTGACGTTTTCTTTTTCACGTTTTTTTTCTCACGTTTTTTTCACATTTTTTTTCTCACGTTTTTTTTTTCTCACGTTTTTTTCTCACGTTTTTTTTCTCACATTTTTTTTCTCACGTTTCTTTTTTTCTCACGTTTTTTTTTTCTCACGTTTTTTTTCTCACGTTTCTTTTTTTCTCACATTTTTTTTCTCACGTTTCTTTTTTTCTCACGTTTTTTTTTTCTCACGTTTTTTTTCTCACGTTTCTTTTTTTCTCACGTTTTTTTTCTCACGTTTCTTTTTTTCTCACGTTTTTTTTCTCACGTTTCTTTTTTTCTCACGTTTTTTTTCTCACGTTTTTTTGTCACGTTTCTTTTTTTCTCACGTTTTTTTTCTCACGTTTTTTTTTCTCACGTTTCTTTTTTCTCACATTTTTTTTTCTCACGTTTTTTTTCTCACGTTTCTTTTTTTCTCACGTTTTTTTCTCACGTTTCTTTTTTCTCACGTTTTTTTTCTCGTTTTTTTTTCTCACGTTTTTTTTTTCTCACGTTTTTTTTCTCACATTTTTTTTCTCACGTTTCTTTTTTTCTCACGTTTTTTTTTTCTCACGTTTTTTTCTCACGTTTCTTTTTTTCTCACGTTTTTTTTCTCACGTTTCTTTTTTCTCACGTTTTTTTTTCTCGTTTTTTTTTCTCACGTTTCTTTTTTTCTCACAATTTTTTTCTCACGTTTTTTTTCTCAGGTTTTTTTCTCACGTTTTTTTCTCACATTTTTTTTTCTGACGTTTTCTTTTTTTCTCACGTTTTTTTTTTCTCACGTTTTTTTTCTCACGTTTCTTTTTTTCTCACATTTTTTTTTCTGACGTTTTCTTTTTCTCACGTTTTTTTCTCACGTTTTTTTTCTCACATTTTTTTTCTCACGTTTCTTTTTTTCTCACGTTTTTTTTTTCTCACGTTTTTTTTCTCACGTTTCTTTTTTTCTCACATTTTTTTTTCTGACGTTTTCTTTTTCTGACATTTTTTTTCTCACATTTTTTTCACATTTTTTTTCTCACGTTTTTTTTTCTCGTTTTTTTTTTCTCACGTTTCTTTTTTTCTCACAATTTTTTTCTCACGTTTTTTTTCTCAGGTTTTTTTCTCACGTTTTTTTCTCACATTTTTTTTTCTGACGTTTTCTTTTTCACGTTTTTTTTCTCACGTTTTTTTTTCACGTTTTTTTCTCACGTTTTTTTTCTCACGTTTTTTTTTCTCACATTTTTTTTCTCACGTTTTTTTTTCTCACGTTTTTTTTCCTCACGTTTTTTTCACATTTTTTTTCTCACGTTTTTTTTTTCTCACGTTTTTTTCTCACGTTTTTTTTCTCACATTTTTTTTCTCACGTTTCTTTTTTTCTCACGTTTTTTTTTTCTCACGTTTTTTTTCTCACGTTTCTTTTTTTCTCACATTTTTTTTTCTGACGTTTTCTTTTTCTGACATTTTTTTTCTCACATTTTTTTCACATTTTTTTTCTCACGTTTTTTTTTTCTCACGTTTTTTTTCTCACATTTTTTTTCTCACGTTTCTTTTTTTCTCACGTTTTTTTTTTCTCACGTTTTTTTTCTCACGTTTTTTTCTCACGTTTTTTTTCTCACGTTTCTTTTTTTCTCACGTTTTTTTTCTCACGTTTCTTTTTTTCTCACGTTTTTTTTCTCACATTTTTTTTCTCACGTTTTTTTTTTCTCACGTTTTTTTTTCTCACGTTTTTTTTTTTCTCACGTTTTTTTTCTCACGTTTCTTTTTTCTCACGTTTTTTTTCTCGTTTTTTTTTCTCACGTTTTTTTTTTCTCACGTTTTTTTTCTCACATTTTTTTTCTCACGTTTCTTTTTTTCTCACGTTTTTTTTTTCTCACGTTTTTTTCTCACGTTTCTTTTTTTCTCACGTTTTTTTTCTCACGTTTCTTTTTTCTCACGTTTTTTTTTCTCGTTTTTTTTTTCTCACGTTTCTTTTTTTCTCACAATTTTTTTCTCACGTTTTTTTTCTCAGGTTTTTTTCTCACGTTTTTTTCTCACATTTTTTTTTCTGACGTTTTCTTTTTCACGTTTTTTTTCTCACGTTTTTTTTCACGTTTTTTTCTCACGTTTTTTTTCTCACGTTTTTTTTTCTCACATTTTTTTTCTCACGTTTTTTTTTCTCACGTTTTTTTTCCTCACGTTTTTTTCACATTTTTTTTCTCACGTTTTTTTTTTCTCACGTTTTTTTCTCACGTTTTTTTTCTCACATTTTTTTTCTCACGTTTCTTTTTTTCTCACGTTTTTTTTTTCTCACGTTGTTTTTCTCACGTTTCTTTTTTTCTCACATTTTTTTTTCTGACGTTTTCTTTTTCTGACATTTTTTTTCTCACATTTTTTTCACATTTTTTTTCTCACGTTTTTTTTTTCTCACGTTTTTTTTCTCACATTTTTTTTCTCACGTTTCTTTTTTTCTCACGTTTCTTTTTTTCTCACGTTTTTTTTCTCACGTTTCTTTTTTTCTCACGTTTTTTTTCTCACGTTTCTTTTTTTCTCACGTTTTTTTTCTCACGTTTTTTTTTTCTCACGTTTTTTTTTCTCACGTTTTTTTTTTCTCACGTTTCTTTTTTTCTCACGTTTTTTTTCTCACGTTTTTTTTCTCACGTTTCTTTTTTCTCACGTTTTTTTTCTCGTTTTTTTTTTCTCACGTTTCTTTTTTCTCACGTTTTTTTTTCTCGTTTTTTTTTCTCACGTTTTTTTTTTCTCACGTTTTTTTGTCACGTTTCTTTTTTTCTCACGTTTTTTTTTCTCACGTTTCTTTTTTCTCACATTTTTTTTTCTCACGTTTTTTTTCTCACGTTTCTTTTTTTCTCACGTTTTTTTTCTCACGTTTCTTTTTTCTCACGTTTTTTTTTCTCACGTTTTTTTTTTCTCACGTTTTTTTTCTCACATTTTTTTTCTCACGTTTCTTTTTTTCTCACGTTTTTTTTTCTCACGTTTTTTTCTCACGTTTCTTTTTTTCTCACGTTTTTTTTCTCACGTTTCTTTTTTCTCACGTTTTTTTTTCTCGTTTTTTTTTTCTCACGTTTCTTTTTTTCTCACAATTTTTTTCTCACGTTTTTTTTCTCAGGTTTTTTTCTCACGTTTTTTTCTCACATTTTTTTTTCTGACGTTTTCTTTTTCACGTTTTTTTTCTCACGTTTTTTTTTCACGTTTTTTTCTCACGTTTTTTTTCTCACGTTTTTTTTTCTCACATTTTTTTTCTCACGTTTTTTTTTCTCACGTTTTTTTTCCTCACGTTTTTTTTCTCACGTTTCTTTTTTTCTCACATTTTTTTTCTCATAATTTTTTTCTCACGTTTTTTTTCTCACGTTTCTTTTTTCTCACGTTTTTTTTCTCACGTTTTTTTCCCACGTATTTTTCTCACGTTTTTTTTCTCACGTTTTTTTTTCTCACGTTTTTTTTTCTCACGTTTTTTTCTCACATTTTTTTTCTAACATTTTTTTCACATTTTTTTTCTCACGTTTTTTTTTTCTCACGTTTTTTTTCTCACGTTTTTTTTTATATTTTTACAAATAGCTTATCATGTGTAGTCGGCTTGCCGGCCTCAAATTTAGATTTAGAAATGTTAGACTTTTTTTTTAAACATGCAGACACCCTGATCTCTACATGAGGCCCCGGGAGACTCGGACCTTCAGGAAATATCAGGATGGGAAGTTTGGTCTTGGCTACGACGTGCGCTCTCAGCCTGCAGAGAGAAGAGAGACACGAGAACGTCACTGATCTTCATCACTTATATACTCAACGGATTCTTTCACTTTGCGTTTGCGTTCATGTGTTGAGACGAATCTCCAAAAACAGATACGGCAAAAATACTTTCACATTCACTTCATGTTTTCGTGCATTGTTTTTTTGTTTTTGCATGCTTTAAATTCACTTTTTCATGTTGTTCATTCTTGATGTATGAAGACCTTTAGAGAATAACTTTAATAGGTTTCAACATGGACCCTAAAGAGTCTGTTAAAGAGTAAGATCCTTTTAGTTTAACATGTAACAGCCCAGAAATCACCATCACCAAACTACACCAGACTCCATGTAAATAATCAGGACTTTTAGCATCGTAAAACACACTTCATTCAAAGTGGACAGAAACAAAATAAAACTATCAAAGTCCGTCATGGTTCATCTTTCCACTGTTCCAACAATCACCACTCTGGTCTGGTTGGAATAAACCCTTAATTCACCCATTTACATGTGGAGATATGCTGGCTCTATACACGCTAAAAGTCCTGATTATTTACATGGAGTCTGGCTCTATACACGCTAAAAGTCCTGATTATTTACATGGAGTCTGGCTCTATACACGGTAAAAGTCCTGATTATTTACATGGAGTCTGGCTCTATACACGCTAAAAGTAGTGATTATTTACATGGAGTCTGGCTCTATACACGCTAAAAGTAGTGATTATTTACATGGAGTCTGGCTCTATACACGCTAAAAGTAGTGATTATTTACATGGAGTCTGGCTCTATACAAGCTAAAAGTCCTGATTATTTACATGGAGTCTGGCTCTAACATTAACGTGTGTGTGTGTCTGAACTAACTGAACATTTTGTCCTATAGGGTAACAACTAAAAGATGGCGCTTCCTGCCGCGGGGTCTCACCTGCTGGCCACAGCGTGGCGGTCTTTCATCTCCGACCTCTCGAACCAGACGTGAGGACAGGCCCGGACCATGGAGCGCTGCAGGACGCCCATCAGGCCTCCGTGGATCTGACCCACCTGTGGGACAGGTAAGCACACTGCCGTGACATCCCAGCAGCAGAACAGCTGCCGTTAGAGAAGGCGCGGCTGCTGCGGCGGCGGCGGCACTCACCATGGCGTAGCAGCCGTCGTTGGACAGAATCACCACGTCGATGGGGGTGGTGTGGTTGGCCACGCATATCCCGCCTTTCTGAGGTTTGTTTTCCCTGCAGAGACAAGACGCGCGTTCAGACACCTGAGGATGGTCCACACGCTGACAATCATTCAACCAAGCTTTATTGATACATCACCTTTCAAACATCACAACACGCTGTACGGGGATTGAAAAACGGAGATGAAAAAAGAAAATTTTGAGCCAAAAAAAGTGGATTTAGAGACTGTAGAACAGAAAATCTGCACTTTCCCTTAAGTTGGTTTAACCCTCGTGTTGTCTCCCCGTCGACCTGCAGCAACCTTTTGTTTTTCTGGGTCAAAAATTCCAACGTTTTGGTCGTCTGTCAATATTTTTCTGCACTTTTTTGATGACTTTTTAAAGCTTTTTCCAAGTTTTTCTCACTTTTCCTGGCGTTTTTGAAGATTTTCACGATGATTTTGTCACTTTCTCGATGATTTTGTCATTTTTTCTGTGCTTTTTTGACATTTTCTTCCTTATGTTTTTCAGCGTCCTATTATACATTTTTCTTTACATGTTATAACATTTAATAAAACACCTAAATTCAATGAAAGTGATCATGTATTTAACTTGTGAAGAGCGTTGTAGGGAACCATCCACGTTATTTTCTTTGGACAATTTGGTTGATAGAAACCTAAATTTCTGATATAGAAACTTTTTGTAAACGGGTCAGATTAGACCGGAGGTCACCAGGACGGTTAAGTTACCAGCTCACGAAATCAGACAGAATACAGGTTTAAGGAGCCTCAACACTGGTTTTTGGAGATTTCCGCTTGGTATTTCCACCTGATCAGGTCTGTGTCTCTCAGTCCTCATCCTCCCGTCAGTCCAGTCTGCTAATGGTCACTGACCGCTTCCTGCCGTAGTCCACTGACCACTTCCTGTAGTCCACTGACCACTTCCTGCCGTAGTCCACTGACCACTTCCTGCCGTAGTCCACTGACCACTTCCTGTAGTCCACTGACCACTTCCTGCCGTAGTCCACTGACCACGTCCTGCCGTAGTCCACTGACCACTTCCTGTAGTCCACTGACCACTTCCTGCCGTAGTCCACTGACCACTTCCTGCCGTAGTCCACTGACCACTTCCTGCCGTAGTCCACTGACCACTTCCTGCCGTAGCCCCACTTACAATGGTCAGTATTGTCCCAAAAGGAACACTTATGTTAACACACTTACTGTAAATGACGAGTGCGACGAGTGTGACGAACGCATCACACGGCAGCTGATTGGACGATCGCGTCACGTGGGTCCGGCTGCTCCCCGACCATAACGGCGGCTCGTTCGGAATAAGATCTCATATTCTACTAAAATATTTCACCGTGACGTGTTCCTGAGAACATGTTAAGTGAGAAATAGGCCGAGCAGTTGCTGAATCTGTTTTTTTGATCGACAAAAGAAAAGATGTCCGTCAGAGTTTGAGAGGCGGCGAGCCGAGCCGGCGTCCCTGGTCAAGATGGCGCCCGTTGAGTGCGAGTAGGGTCCATCGTTCCACACTGATCTTTTTTACCGTTTTAGGGGGGTCATCCGGGTACTTTCAGTGTGTTATCTCCACTATATACTTAAAACTACGTGTGTGAAGTGTGACAGCAGGCGGTCTGAGACGCAGCCTGAGTCCTCAACCAGCGAGCGCCGTGACGGACCTGTTGTGGTAAACGATGGTGGCTGAAAGTCCTCTGGCACAGATCCTGTAGCAGGTCAGATGGACCAGCTCGCTCAGCCAGTTCTTCACACTGAAACACACACACACAGGAAGTACATATATACATAAACACTTTTATACATTATTACCAATTACCAAATGTTAAAATATCTCCACCCCTAGCTGAAAAACAGTCGACTAAATTCAGCAGATTTTCGTTCTGGATCACCGCGAGACCAGGAACTAAAAACACTGAAGACAACTCAGCTGTCTCTAGAGCGCTGAGTTGTTGTTGTGTTGTGTTATTGTGTTGTTGTTGTTGTTGTTGTGTTGTTGCTGTGTTGTTGTGTTGCTGTGTTGTTGCTGTGTTGTTGCTGTTGCTATGTTACTGTGTTGTGTTGTTGTGGTGCTGTGTTGTTGTTGTGTTGTTGCTGTGTTGTTGTGTTGCTGTGTTGTTGTGTTGCTGTGTTGTTGTTGTGGTGCTGTGTTGTTGTGTTGCTGTGTTGTTGTTGTGTTGCTGTGTTGTTGTTGTGTTGCTGTGTTGTTGTTGTGTTGCTGTGTTGTTGTGTTGCTGTGTTGTTGTGTTGCTGTGTTGTTGTTGTGTTGCTGTGTTGTTGTTGTGGTGCTGTGTTGTTGTTGTGTTGCTGTGTTGTTGTGGTGCTGTGTTGTTGTGTTGTTGTTGTTGCTATGTTGCTGTGTTGTTGTGTTGCTGTGTTGTTGTGTTGCTGTGTTGTTGTGTTGTTGTTGTTGTTGTTGCTATGTTGCTGTGTTGTTGTGTTGCTGTGTTGTTGTGTTGTTGTGTTGTTGTTGTGTTGCTGTGTTGTTGTGTTGCTGTGTTGTTGTTGTGTTGCTGTGTTGTTGTTGTGCTGTGTTGTTGTGTTGTTGTGGTGCTGTACCTGCTCTCAGGTAGAAATCCGACCAGAATGGTTCCGATACTGAGCCACGAGAGGCCGATGGTAGCCAGAGTGATCCTGCAGGAACAGCACAAAAGTTATTATATATATATAGATATATATCTATATATATATATATATATATATACCTGTGTTTGTGTATATATATATATATATATATATATATATATATATATTACTCTCTGACCGACCTAAGGGGGAAGAGGACGCTGTAGCGTACGAAGACGCCGACCCCCCAGATGATGGTGAGGCGCAGGCTGATGTAGCGGAAGTTCTGGTTGGTTCTGGTCAGCAGGTTCCAGGAGTTCAGCTCCTCGGAGGAGAAGCGCTGAGTCACCTGGTCGTCCACGATGCTCTCCAAACCTTTCTTGTAGAAGTAGAAGACATCGCTCAGACAGAACTCGCCCTCCGCCAGCGAGCCGGAGCACCGCAGCCCCATCTCCTCCTCCATCGAGCCCCCGGCTCGCTCAATGATCCCTGGGACACGAACACAACAGGTAACATCTGGATCACTCTATAATCCCTGGGACACGAACACAACAGGTAACATCTGGATCACTCTATAATCCCTGGGACACGAACACAACACAACAGGTAACATCTGGATCACTCGATAATCCCTGGGACACGAACACAACAGGTAACATCTGGATCACTCTATAATCCCTGGGACACGAACACAACACAACAGGTAACATCTGGATCACTCTATAATCCCTGGGACACGAACACAACACAACAGGTAACATCTGGATCACTCTATAATCCCTGGGACACGAACACAACAGGTAACATCTGGATCACTCTATAATCCCTGGGACACGAACACAACACAACAGGTAACATCTGGATCACTCTATAATCCCTGGGACACGAACACAACACAACAGGTAACATCTGGATCACTCTATAATCCCTGGGACACGAACACAACACAACAGGTAACATCTGGATCACTCTATCGTCCCTGGGACACGAACACAACAGGTAACATCTGGATCACTCTATCGTCCCTGGGACACGAACACAACACAACAGGTAACATCTGGATCACTCTATAATCCCTGGGACACGAACACAACAGGTAACATCTGGATCGCTCTATAATCCCTGGGACACGAACACAACACAACAGGTAACATCTGGATCGCTCAATGATCCCTGGGACACGAACACAACAGGTAACATCTGGATCACTCTATAATCCCTGGGACACGAACACAACAGGTAACATCTGGATCACTATAATCCCTGGGACACGAACACAACAGGTAACATCTGGATCACTATAATCCCTGGGACACAAACACAACAGGTAACATCTGGATCACTATAATCCCTGGGACACAAACACAACAGGTAACATCTGGATTACTATAATCCCTGGGACACAAACACAACAGGTAACATCTGGATCACTATAATCCCTGGGACACGAACACAACAGGTAACATCTGGATCACTCTATAATCCCTGGGACACAAACACAACAGGTAACATCTGGATCGCTCTCGTCCCTGGGACACGAACACAACAGGTAACACCTGGATCGCTCTATAATCCTGGGACACGAACACAACAGGTAACATCTGGATCACCCTATAATCCCTGGGACACAAACACAACAGGTAACATCTGGATCGCTCTCGTCCCTGGGACACGAACACAACAGGTAACATCTGGATCGCTCTATAATCCTGGGACACGAACACAACAGGTAACATCTGGATCACTATAATCCCTGGGACAAGAACACAACAGGTAACATCTGGATCACTATAATCCCTGGGACACGAACACAACAGGTAACATCTGGATCACTCTAT
This sequence comes from Gymnocephalus cernua, assembly GCA_023631565.1. Lineage (NCBI taxonomy): Eukaryota > Metazoa > Chordata > Actinopteri > Perciformes > Percidae > Gymnocephalus > Gymnocephalus cernua. The sequence goes on along the minus strand of CM042442.1, from coordinate 32,813,483 downwards.
AATCCCTGGGACACAAACACAACAGGTAACATCTGGATCACTATAATCCCTGGGACACGAACACAACAGGTAACATCTGTGTAATCTTCCATCAAATGTGGCTCAGTGGTAGAGCGGTTGCCTGCCAATCGGAAGGTCGGTGGTTTGATCCCCGGCCCTGCAGTCCCAGTGTGTCCTTGGGCGAGACACTGAACCCTGAGTGGCCCCTGATGCATCGGAGTGTAAATGTGTGTGAATGTTTATCTGATGAGCAGGTGGCACCTTGTACGGCAGCCTCGGCCTCAGAGTGTGAATGGTGGATGTACTAAGATCCTGTACTATGTACTACGATCCTGTACTACTAAAGTGCTTTTTAGTCTTGTTAAGACTAGAAAAGTGCTATATAAATACAGTCCATTTACACACACATGTATGCTACTTTTATAAATGTCATTGTATGTTTTCTACGCAAAGTAACTAAATCTTTCCGACAAACAATCTTTTTTTGCTGACATCACTCAAACAAAGATCCATTTGACCTGGAGAAGGGATTACTGTAACCCGGCTGTAGTCAGAGCACTTTGTGTTCAGCGCGGACTGAATGAGTCGGTAATGAGCGTCCGGCTGCAGCTCGTTAAAGCAGAGCGCTGACACAGAGCCGCTGATTAATGACAGTTATGTGAGCTGCTGTTGCATCATCATCATCCTGAGACGAAGCACAGGGACTGACCAATGGAGAGGCACACACACACACACACACACACACCCCACCACACACACACACACACACACACACACCCCCCACCACACACACACACACACACACACACATGACCTCTGTGTGCAGCTGAGCCAACCAGAGGAAGTTGACTCATGACTGTCTCGTGTCAGCAGAAAGTTCAACAACTAAACAGTTATATTGTTTATATATTTATTTGAATGTGCCAGAATAACCGATAAAGCAAGACTTGACCTGAGGAAGGGCTGAGGAGGAGAGACTAGGTCTAGGAGACTAGGTCTAGTCAGGCTGAGAGACTAGGTCTAGTCAGGCTGAGGAGGAGAGACTAGGTCTAGGAGACTAGGTCTAGTCAGGCTGAGGAGGAGAGACTAGGTCTAGGAGACTAGGTCTAGAAGACTAGGTCTAGGAGACTAGGTCTAGTCAGGCTGAGGAGGAGAGACTAGGTCTAGGAGACTAGGTCTAGTCAGGCTGAGAGACTAGGTCTAGTAAGGCTGAGAGACTAGGTCTAGTCAGGCTGAGAGACTAGGTCTAGTCAGGCTGAGGAGGAGAGACTAGGTCTAGTCAGGCTGAGGAGGAGAGACTAGGTCTAGTCAGGCTGAGGAGAGACTAGGTCTAGGAGACTAGGTCTAGTCAGGCTGAGAGACTAGGTCTAGTCAGGCTGAGGAGGAAAGACCAGGTCTAGGAGACTAGGTCTAGTCAGGCTGAGAGACTAGGTCTAGTCAGGCTGAGGAGGAAAGACTAGGTCTAGGAGACTAGGTCTAGTCAGACTGAGAGACTAGGTCTAGTCAGGCTGAGGAGGAGAGACCAGGTCTAGTCAGGCTGAGGAGGAGCGACTAGGTCTAGTCAGGCTGAGGAGGAGCGACTAGGTCGAGTCAGGATGAGGAGGAGAGACTAGGTCTAGTCAGGCTGATGAGAGACCAGGTCTAGTCAGGCTGATGAGAGACTAGGTCTAGTCAGGCTGAGGAGGAGAGACCAGGTCTAGTCAGGCTGATGAGAGACTAGGTCTAGTCAGGCTGATGAGAGACTAGGTCTAGTCAGGCTGAGGAGAGACCAGGTCTAGTCAGGCTGAGGAGGAGAGACTAGGTCTAGTCAGGCTGAGGAGAGACCAGGTCTAGTCAGGCTGAGGAGAGACCAGGTCTAGTCAGGATGCACGTTGAAGGCTCTCTTTACCAGACCGCGAGGTCGATCACAGATTTACTGATGCTTTTTTTTAAAGATTATTTTTTGGGCTTTTCCACCTTTAATAGACAGGACAGCTAGGTGAGAAAGGGGGGAGAGAGAGGGGGGGGGGGGGGGGGGGGACATGCAGGAAATCCCCACAGGTCAGATTCTAACCCTGGACCTCTGCGTCGAGGCATAAACCTCTCAGTATATATGCGCCTGCTCTACCCACTGATCCAACCCGGCCACTTCTTATGGACGTTTGATGAAGTGAAACGCGTTATTTGTAGAAAAAAGAAACACGGCCGCTGTAATGAAACGGCGAGAGAAAGCGGCGGACCGCCTGAATGCGTAAGCAGCATAAACCTCTGCTCTGAACTGAAGCCGCCGTAGTCACACCAGTCGAGGAGTTAGGCTGGCTGGCTGTTTGCACAAATGAACAGCTGTACTCTTTGCCTCTGAAGTGAGCAGAAGACATCCTGATGTTACGCAGGACATTTACCACGAAGATCAATTACAACCACTAATCTGCTAATGGTAGAATATGATGTGTAAATATCTCTCTCTCTCTGTCTCCCCTCTTCAGATATATCACTCAGTCGGTCCGCTATTATCTGCCACGCGTCTTTCTGTTTGTTTTTTTACAGAGGCCGAGTTTGCTTTTGTAAATACTATATGCTGTGCTTCCTCGTATACAGTATCTATGGACATAGAAAAGACACCTAAGAAATTAGACTCTGAAATCTAGAAACTATGACGATAATTAAGTGATACATGTAATGCACAATGTAGTGGAGTACAAAGTACAATATGTCTCTGAAATGTAGCGGAGTAGAATGACATGAAAAGAAAAAAGACTCAAGTAAAGTACAAGTACCTCAACCCTCAACATTTGGACTGAAGTAAATGTACTTAGTTACTTTCCACCACTGCGTGCCTCCCTCTGTGTGTGTGTGTCTGTGTGTGTGTGTCTGTGTGTGTGTGTGTGTGTGTGTGTGTGTGTGTGTGTGTGTGTGTGTGTGTGTGTGTGTGTGTCTCTGTGTGTCTCTGTGTGTGTCTGTGTGTGTGTGTGTGTGTGTCTCTGTGTGTGTGTCTCTGTGTGTGTGCGTGTCTGTGTGTGTGTCTGTGTGTGTGTGTGTGTGTGTGTGTGTGTGTGTGCGTGTGTCTCTGTGTGTGTGTGTGTGTGTACTAGAGAAAAGACATCTACTTATCTATATCTAAATGTACTTACCCCCCCCCCCCCTCTCTCTCTATCTCTCTATCTTTTGTCATTTTTTCTAAATGTTTGTCACTTTTTGACTGTTGTTTGTTTCTATGTTACTCGTCCCTTTCATCGACCTTATTACCGCTGTTTTTAAAGATGTTTGGGCTGTTTTTGTCGCTTTTCAAGTGCTTTTTTCCATGTTTTTTTGTCGCTTTTAAGACGTTTTGAGTGTGTTTTTGTCTCTCTCTTTGTCTGAAATGTAGCGGAGTAGAAGTAGAAAGTGGCATCAAAAGAAAAGACTACAAGTAAAGTACAAGTACCTCAACATTTTTGGACTTAAAGGTCCAGTACTGTGACTCACCGTTGGGCAGAGGCACGGGCACGCTGGGCTGCTGCTGGCGTCCCCTCTGGATCCGTAACGTGGCCCACTGCAGGGACAGAGAAGGTCAGACGACCTCTGACACGTTTCCTCACCGGACAAACATGTTGAGTAACGCGTGCAGAGGGAAAACACGCTCTGCTGCAGACGCACCGTTTGTGTTCAGGGGTCAGCGTTTCTTCTAATTCTACTTCTACTTGCCCAAAGTCAGTTTCTACCGGCCCCTACACTAACTGTTCTAAAGAGTTGCAAAAAACATCAGCAGCAGTATCTGTATCTAATATAGTGATCTAATGATGTTTCTAAAAACTGAAAAAATTAAATATTTTCTCAGGGGATCAACCAAAACATGGGACCCGTTGATGAACTACTTTGAAAAGAATATACTCCTCCCTTCTCCTTTATTTTATAAATTTATTTTTTATTATTTATTTTCATTTATTTATATATATTTTTTTGTATATATATTTTATTATTTTTTTTTATATTGTTTTTTTTGTTGTTGTTGGGGGGGGGGGGGGTGGTATGTTGGGATGGGAATCTGTATGTGGGAAAATTGAAAAAAATCAAAGCCTTTAATAGTGTTTGTCACTGAATATTTTCAATGTACCTTGTTCTGATAAAATAATAATAATAATAATAATGAAAAAACGTAATCAAAAACGTTAAAAATAAAAAAATTTTAAACAGAAAACTGTGGCTGGGTTGGCTCAGTGGTAGAGCAGGCGCACGTACACTGAGAGGCTTATACCTCGACGCAGAGGTCCAGGGTTTGACTCCGACCTCCCGACCTGTGACGATGTCCTGCATGCCCCCCCCTCCCACCTAGCTGTCCTGTTGTAATTAAAGGTGGAAAAGCCACAAAACCAACAGAAGAAAATGTCGACCTTCTAACGTCAACAGTATGATTTGTGCGCCGCTTTGTTGCCGTTTGTCACGTGGTTCCACAGCGCGGTGGAGAGAGGTCTGACCACGAGACTAATGTCCTGATAACGTGGCGGTCTTTGGGGGTTAGGACTGAAAACAGGATATTTAAAGACTAATCACTTTGGACTTGAACATGGGATGAACATGTTTCACTTTTTCCTAAAAATGTTACGGAGCAAAATAACTTAATGCAATAATTTGCATTTCTGTTTCTCTCAACGATGAATGGATTAAAGATGTGTGTGTGTTACTACCTCCAGGATGTGGACCAGGACCTGGATGTAGACCCCGGTGACCCCCAGAGAGAGGCCGAACATGGCGGGCAGCATGATGAGGAAACACACCACAAACATCCACACGTGGAAAAGCTGCACAGCCAACGACCAGAAATCCTCCATCGCTGACAGACCTGCAGCTCTCAGGTCACCTCGTCATCTGCAAACAGGGGGGGGGGGGGGGGGGGGGGGGCAGCCAAGGGCGTAACTTTGAGTTCAACACTGAAGGGGGGGAGGGGGGACGTTGAGACCTCCAGCTATCTAGGGGGGGTCCCAGGATAGGTATTGGGGAAAAAAGCGACAAAAACATCAAAAGAAAAACGTTGAAAGAAGCATAAAAAACCTCGGGAACAAACGTGTGTGTGTGTGTGTGTGTGTGTGTGTGTGTGTATAGGTGTGTGTGTGTGTATAGGTGTGTGTGTGTGTATGTGTGCGTGTGTGTGACTGTGTGTGTGTGTATAGATGTGTGTGTGTGTGTGTGTGTGTGTGTGTGTGTGTGTGTGTGTGTGTGTGTGTGTATGTGTGTATGTGTATAGATGCGTGTGTGTGTGTGTGTGTGTGTGTGTGTGTGTGTGTGTGTGTGTGTGTGTGTGTGTGTGTGTGTGTGTGTGTGTGTGTGTGTGTGTGTGTGTGTGTATGTGTGTATGT
>CM042442.1:32800671-32803171 GCA_023631565.1 Gymnocephalus cernua | reverse complement strand
GCATTTTACAAAAAGACACTTAAGTACAGTATTGAAAAAAAGAGTAAAAGATACAAACAATAAACTCTTAGATACATATAGTAAGTAAACAAGAAACAGTAGACAGTAAATAATAGTAGCTAATAATATTAATAATAATAATAAAAAAAGTCTTAGCCCAAGAAATAGAAGATAGACAATAAAACAGTACACAATGGGCTCTTAGCTATTAACAATTGAGTGCAAATTCGCGCGAATTAAATCCCTTCAATTTTCTTCTTTTTGTTATTTTTTGTTCTGCCCTCTTTTCCCTATTTCCTCCTCCCCCCGAGTGAGGAGTTGTAGAGGGTGATGGCGTGCAGGACAAAGGAGTTTTTGAGTCTATTGGTCCTACAAATGATCCGCGCTGGTCGGTGGGCTACTTGGCTTAAAGAAACAATTCAAAAGGGGAACATTATTGGGAAAAGTTTGAGAACCAAACCACTGATTTAGAGAATACACTGAAGTAATAAAAGCCATTCCAATTCCCTTTATAACAATGACCACAACAACTTTTGGTTCATGCAAATGTTATGTCAGAGACGAGGCCTCTTCGTGTTCACTAACAAGTTTGTCAGGAATATTTTACATACAAAATATTCTCCCTTTCAGCTGAAAACAAAATATATCCTCAGAGAGTTTAGTGGTGAAGAGGCACGAAAGATTAGGAAGCGATCCTTATCCTATCCTCTCCCACCAAAACCCAAATAAGTGGCATTTAAAATACTAAATGATATATATATATATATATATATATATATATATATCTTTTTTGTCACTTTTTCAAAATGTTTGTCACTTTTCGACTGTTGCTTGTTTCTATGTTTGTCGTCCCTTTCATCGACTTTATTACCGCTGTTTTTTAAAGATGTTTGGGCTGTTTTTGTCGTTTTTCAAGTGCTTTTTTCCATGTTTTTTTGTCGCTTTTATGACGTTTTGAGTGTGTTTTTGTCTCTCTCTTCGTCTGAAATGTAGCGGAGTAGAAGTAGAAAGTGGCTTCAAAAGAAAAGACTCAAGTAAAGTACAAGTACCTCAACATTTTGGACTTAAAGGTCCAGTACTGGAGCAGATGTACAGTGGTCGTGACTCACCGTTGGGCAGAGGCACGGGCACGCTGGGCTTAGTGTGTATCATGTATTGTAGTGGGTATACTGTACTATATATTGGCCAGAATCTGCCTTTGGGGGAAGGGGGGGTCATATCCTAGTGGGGTCTGGGCGTCCTCCCCCAGGGAAGTTTTGAGCATCAACGACTTAATTTCCTGTATTCAGATACACTTTTAGGCACCAATTTACAGTGGAAATACCTTTATTTATCCTATGTGAACACACACACAGAGACACACACACACAAAAAAAAAACAGATGAAAATTCTAAATATATCAAAAATATAATGGAAAGTATGTCGTTGTGGGTCATTGGGCATTATTAAGCGGGTATATGGAAATCCTGGAGCTTTCTTAGTGGATATACTGCGTATCACATAGACTACACCACTGTATATATATATATATATATATATATATAAACAATCTAATGACTGGATGGATGACAAAGACCTATACCGTCAGCGCTGTCAAATTTATGCTCAAGCCAACATGCTCATAAGGAAGTTTTATATGTGTTCTGACATTGTGAAGTGCTCTTTGTTTAGAACCTACATTACACCGCTATATACGACTCAACTGTGGTCTAACTATAAGAACAAGAGTATGCAGCGGCTAAAGGTAGCATATAATGATGCAATGAGGATGCTGCTCCGTGTCCCCAGGTGGCATAGTGCCAGTCATGTGTTTGTGTCTAATAGAGCGCCAACCTGTGAGGCACTCTTAAGGCAACTGATGTTTGGTTTTATGTGTCGCCTGGACTATTCAGTGAACCATATAATTGAAGCCCTAGTCAGTCCTCTGAACAGCTGCTACAGATACACATCGAGGCTCAGACGACACCGGTGGAATAGCTTGTATATTTTATAGGCTTTTATGATTTGTCCATTTTTGTCCACTTTTATTATATGTATTTCTGTATTTCCTTTTTATGCTGTATGTTGTGCCATATGGACCTGTGTCTGAAATAAAGTTTATTATATAATAATAATAATACTAATAATACTGCGGCTGCGTTGCGCGTCAGTAGCTCTCCTGAATCATTTCTCCGTAGTCAACAAGCATCATGGCGGAGCCGACCGTCCGCATGTCTGGGATCGTGTTAGCTTCTCTAATGTTCCAGCATGTCAACAGTGATTCTGACGTGGTGAGAAATACATTCATATCCTGTTTAAATCGATATGTTTTCAGTGGACCCCGCTGACTGGTTGGTTCAGACGTGGCTGGTCGTGAAGGAGAGCTAGCGAGCGAGCGCAGCAGAAGTTTTCCCAGATCGGCGTTATTAGCTAACTAACTAACTTTAAAGTTGATTAGTCGTCCTTTAATCGATTAATCGTGAAGGTTTCAGCCTGTAGTTTGGAACTATGGAGACGAGT
>CM042442.1:32785671-32798171 GCA_023631565.1 Gymnocephalus cernua | reverse complement strand
AATCTGATTCAACATCACATGGAATATTAGTCGGAGCAGTTTGGGGATAGCTGGGGAATAACGGGAAGAAAAACAAACATGTGAATATGTGTGTAAGTATGTATATATGCATGTATGTGTGTGAATATATACATATATAAATACGCGAGGAATGAAATTGTTTTGTATTTAACTAAAGTACAAACAGAAAAAGGAAGTAGGACCAGAAACGTCTTCCTATTCTACTACTTTTTAAATATGGAAATCCTTATTTGAATCATTTCACAATAGTTTTGAGAGATATGTCTGCTGAGGATCGTGTGTGTGTGTGTGTGTGTGTGTGTGTGTGTGTGTGTGTGTGTGTGTGTGTGTGTGTGTGTGTGTGTAGCTTTTACAACAGTGTAGGAGAAGTAAACATGGACGTTGTGAAGAATATTCTGGCCGACAATAAGCAGGTAAAACATCAAACAAATATAAACACACACACACACACACACAAGATATTGAGCTGTTTGTGTGTGTCCCGCCTGCAGGAGAGCGTGATTGGCTGGTACAGACAGCGCAGGAACTCGGACCAGCAGATGACGTTCAGAGAGAAGCTGGTCCACGAGAAGCTGCAGACGTCTCTGTCCAACCCTCACATGATCTTCGTGCTGCTGACGCCCAGCAGGGCGACGGCTGCCGGGGCCACGCACCGGACCGAGTACGCCGCCTTCATCTCACGCAGCAGGTACACACACGAGAGGGGGGGGCACAATATATCGCTTTTTGACCAAAACGTGAAAAAGCTATAAAAAGGATATTTATGTTTGTTACAGGCAGTTTGTGAACGTCCCCGTGTCGGTCACTAACCTGTATCTGTGTGTTACAGGCAGTTTGTGAACGTCCCCGTGTCGGTCACTAACCTGTATCTGTGTGTTACAGGCAGTTTGTGAACGTCCCCGTGTCGGTCACTAACCTGTACCTGTGTGTTACAGGCAGTTTGTGAACGTCCCCGTGTCGGTCACTAACCTGTACCTGTGTTACAGGCAGTTTGTGAACGTCCCCGTGTTGGTCACTAACCTGTATCTGTGTTACAGGCAGTTTGTGAACGTCCCCGTGTCGGTCACTAACCTGTATCTGTGTTACAGGCAGTTTGTGAACGTCCCCGTGTCGGTCACTAACCTGTATCTGTGTTACAGGCAGTTTGTGAACGTCCCCGTGTCGGTCACTAACCTGTATCTGTGTTACAGGCAGTTTGTGAACGTCCCCGTGTCGGTCACTAACCTGTATTTGTGTGTTTCAGGCAGTTTGTGAACGTCCCCGTGTCGGTCACTAACCTGTATCTGTGTGTTACAGGCAGTTTGTGAACGTCCCCGTGTCGGTCACTAACCTGTATTTGTGTTACAGGCAGTTTGTGAACGTCCCCGTGTCGGTCACTAACCTGTATCTGTGTTACAGGCAGTTTGTGAACGTCCCCGTGTCGGTCACTAACCTGTATCTGTGTTACAGGCAGTTTGTGAACGTCCCCGTGTCGGTCACTAACCTGTATTTGTGTGTTTCAGGCAGTTTGTGAACGTCCCTGTGTCGGTCACTAACCTCGGGCTGCTGGAGCAGCTGGAGTACTGGAAGGTCTCGGCTCCGTGCTCGGCGGCCGGTTATCACCTCACCATGAAGAAACACAGGTACACTCGGAGCAGCGGGGGAAGAAGTACTCAGATCCACACTGTAATAATACTCTGTTACAACTTAAAAGTCCTGCAGTGAAAATGTTCCTTCAGTAAAAATCTGTAAGTATCATCAGGAAAATGCTGGACTTGTTGGCCGTTATATTGTTGGCTACACACTACACGAGTTCTGTGTGCAGTAATCTTAATGTGTAAAGTAACTAAAGCTGTAACAGATGAATGTAGTGGAGTAAAAAGTACAATATTTCTGTCTGAAATGTAGCGGAGTAGAAGTAGAAAGTGGCAAGAAAAGAAAAGACTACAAGTACCTCAACATTTGGTACTGAAGTACAGTACTGGAGTAAATGTACTTAGTTACTAGTTTCCAGCGCTGTTGTTACCAGGGTAACTTGAGGTTTCTCTGTGCGTCTCCAGCTCCAAGTTCTTCTCGTCCAACGGGCTGCTGAGGGACGTGAACGACGTCAACACGATGAACGACTCTCTGCAGACGGAGCTGCAGGTGTGTGTGTGTGTGTGTGTGTGGCGCTGCCCCTCTGAGTGTGCGTGTGTGTGTGTGTGTGTGCGTGCATGGTGCTGCCCCTCTGAGTGTGTGTGTGTGTGTGTGTGTGTGTGTGTGTGTGGCGCTGCCCCTCTGAGTGTGTGTGTGTGTGTGTGTGTGTGTGTGTGTGCGTGCATGGTGCTGCCCCTCTGAGTGTGTGTGTGTGTGTGTGTGTGTGTGTGTGGCGCTGCCCCTCTGAGTGTGTGTGTGTGTGCGTGGCGCTGCCCCTCTGAGTGTGTGTGTGTGTGTGTGGTGCTGCCCCTCTGAGTGTGTGTGTGTGTGTGTGTTGACAGAAAGCGTGCGGCGAGGTGGAGGAGAGCGAGCGTCTGGTGGAAACTCTGCAGGCGGATGTTTCAGCTCTCAGGACGAGACTCAGTGAGAAGAAGCAGCGCGGAGCAGCCGGAGGTTCGATTCCCACTAAATACATTCAATTCCCCCTCTCATTCCCCCTGCTCTGGTGTTTCTCCCTCTCATTCCCCCTGCTCTGGTGTTTCTCCCTCTCATTCCCCCTGCTCTGGTGTTTCCCCCTCTCATTCCCCCTGCTCTGGTGTTTCTCCCTCTCATTCCCCCTGCTCTGGTGTTTCCCCCTCTCATTCCCCCTGCTCTGGTGTTTCCCCTCTCATTCCCCCTGCTCTGGTGTTTCCCCCTCTCATTCCCCCTGCTCTGGTGTTTCCCCCTCTCATTCCCCCTGCTCTGGTGTTTCCCCTCTCATTCCCCCTGCTCTGGTGTTTCCTCCTCTCATTCCCCCTGCTCTGGTGTTTCCCCCTCTCATTCCCCCTGCTCTGGTGTTCCCTCTCATTCCCCCTGCTCTGGTGTTTCCCCTCTCATTCCCCCTGCTCTGGTGTTTCCCCCTCTCATTCCCCCTGCTCTGGTGTTTCCCCCTCTCATTCCCCCTGCTCTGGTGTTTCCCCCTCTCATTCCCCCTGCTCTGGTGTTTCCCCTCTCATTCCCCCTGCTCTGGTGTTTCCTCCTCTCATTCCCCCTGCTCTGGTGTTTCCCCCTCTCATTCCCCCTGCTCTGGTGTTCCCTCTCATTCCCCCTGCTCTGGTGTTTCCCCTCTCATTCCCCCTGCTCTGGTGTTCCCTCTCATTCCCCCTGCTCTGGTGTTCCCTCTCATTCCCCCTGCTCTGGTGTCCTGAATACAGCGATGGTTACAGATTCTGATGTGTGTGTGTGTCTCCGCTGCAGACGCCGCCACCCAGCCGCCACCGCCGCCACAGAAGAACGTGCGTCTCCACGACGCCGTCAGAGTCTTGTTGGCCGTCTCTCCTCTGTTCCACTCGCAGACTTTAACCCTCGATGCGTTTCCTGTTCCCGAGCTCTGCTGCCGCCACGAGCAGGCAGCAGACCGCTCCACGGAAACGCCGCCGCCGCCCGGCAGGAAGAGGCCCAGAGGAACGCCGGCGGGGAGAGACGGGAAACGCAGGAAGAGCAACTCCTGACGGTCACTGACCAATCGGTGGCCAGAGGCAAGTTCACCGCTGTTTATGGCGCTGTAAAAAGGTTTTTTTGGACTCTTTTTCGGCCTTTTCTGTCGTTTTGTTTTTTGACGTTTTTGTTTCTTTGACATTTGTCGTTTTTCTGGCGTTGAATTTTTTGGGACATTTTTGTTCTTATTTTTTACCTTTTTTATGAATGTTTGTTGATTTTCCTCAAATTTTTTGGCACTTCAAAATATATTTTAGTTGCCTTTTTCAGTGTTTTATGACTTTTTGACAGGTTTTTGTTTTTTATTTAAAGATGTTCTTTGTTAAAAACTGTTTGTTGCATTAATGTACACACACACACACACACACACACACACACACACACACACACACACACACACACACACACACACACACACACACACACACACACACACACACACACACACACACACACACACACACACACACACACACACACACACACACACACACACACACACACACACACACACACCTTAATAAATATGGAGACACAGATCAGTACTGACGGGTTTTATAATTTAATAAACAGATTGAACAGAGAGAATACTGATCCACTAATCCAGATGTTTGACTGCACAGATGTTGGGATCCTTCATGAACTGGGGATGTTTGTGGGTCACCGACATGAAACCTGAAAGACACACACGGATAGAAATATTAGTTTCCACGTTTCTGGGTCTAGTGACTCACGGGAACAACAGTCTTTGACATTGGTCCAGCTGCAGTGTAACGTTAACGGTTAAAACCGTCAGTCAGCGTCCACTAAAAGTTTTGTTGTTGCCGCTGACGGACTCAGATTATTATTCTACGTGTCTGACAACATTATGGGATGGATCCCTACAGAGATAGACCTTTTAGTTAAAGAGTAAGATCCTTTTAGTTTAACATGAAACAGCCCCGAAATCACCATCACCAAACTACACCAGACTCCATGTAAATAATCACTACTTTTAGTGTGTATAGAGCCAGACTCCATGTAAATAATCACTACTTTTAGTGTGTATAGAGCCAGACTCCATGTAAATAATCACTACTTTTAGTGTGTATAGAGCCAGACTCCATGTAAATAATCACTACTTTTAGTGTGTATAGAGCCAGACTCCATGTAAATAATCAGGACTTTTAGCGTGTATAGAGCCAGACTCCATGTAAATAATCACTACTTTTAGCGTGTATAGAGCCAGACTCCATGTAAATAATCAGGACTTTTAGCGTGTATAGAGCCAGACTCCATGTAAATAATCACTACTTTTAGCGTGTATAGAGCCAGACTCCATGTAAATAATCAGGACTTTTAGCGTGTATAGAGCCAGACTCCATGTAAATAATCAGGACTTTTAGCGTGTATAGAGCCAGACTCCATGTAAATAATCACTACTTTTAGCGTGTATAGAGCCAGACTCCATGTAAATAATCAGGACTTTTAGCGTGTATAGAGCCAGACTCCATGTAAATAATCACTACTTTTAGCGTGTATAGAGCCAGACTCCATGTAAATAATCAGGACTTTTAGCGTGTATAGAGCCAGACTCCATGTAAATAATCAGGACTTTTAGTGTGTATAGAGCCAGACTCCATGTAAATAATCAGGACTTTTAGTGTGTATAGAGCCAGACTCCATGTACATAATCACTACTTTTAGTGTGTATAGAGCCAGACTCCATGTAAATAATCAGGACTTTTAGCGTGTATAGAGCCAGACTCCATGTAAATAATCACTACTTTTAGCGTGTATAGAGCCAGCATATCTCCACATGTAAATGGGTGAATTAATAGTTTATTCCAACCAGACCAGAGTGGTGATTGTTGGAACAGTGGAAAGATGAACCAAGACGGGTTTTAGTTGTTTTATTTAGTTTCTGTCCACTTTGAATGAAGTGTGTTTTACGATGATAAAAGTCCTGATTATTTACATGGAGTCTGGTGGGTTCTTTTAGTGGACGCTAACTGCTGCTGAACATCTGTCCTGTAGGGTTACATTACAGCTTGTTCCTTGTTTAATACTGGACCAATAACACAGAAACATAAGAGTCCAGGTTGAAAAGAACTCACAATTTACCTAAATGAGATATTTTGGGGGAAACGTAGACGTTAATGAGAACGTACCTGTGGAGTGAGCTTTCTTTATGGCTTTAGAGACTTCCTTCTGTTTCCTTCCACACAATCCTGGAACACAGACAGACGGCATCAAGCAACCTGCAAACTCCTCCTCCTCCTTCATCATCCTCCTTCTCCTCCTCCCTCCCTCTGACAGACGGCATGAATCAACCTGCTCCTCCACTCTGGTTTCCTCCTATCCTCTATTCTTCTCCTCCCCTCTCTCCTTTCCCCTTTCCTTCCCTGTCTCCTCACCTTCTCTCGTTCCCTCCATCTGTCCTTGTCTCTTCTCCTCCCCTCATTTCCTCTTCTTTCCTTCTCCCCTCTTCTCTTCCTGTTTCTTCCTTATCCATTTCCTCTCTCCTCGTTTTTCCCTTCCCCTTTTGCTTCCTCCTCCCCTCTCTCCTTTCCTTCCCTGTGTCATCACCCTCTCTCCTCTTGTTTCCTCTCCCCTTCCTTGTCTTCTCCCCCTTCCTTGTCTTCTCCCCCTCTCTTTCCTTCTCTCCCCTCTCTCCTTCTCCCCCTCATCACTTTTCTACCCTCTCCTTTCATTCCTTATCTCCTCCCCCTCCCCTCCCCCGCGTCCAGGTGTTGAGTGACTCACCTGTGAGGTGGCGTCCGTAGACCCGGCCCGTGTGAGGAGAGATGAACTGAGACAGCAGCTGCAAACAGAAGACAGGAAGTCACCTCTGATGTTTCTGAGCTCTTCATACTTCGTATATTAGTACATAGAATAATTGAAAGAAACACGGTCATAGTTTTAATTATATCTTTTTATCTGTTTCAATTTGGCTCTTGAAGCACTTTGGGCTGCATGTTTGTATGGCAGATTTATTTATATATATATATATATATATATATATATATATATATATATATATATATATATATATATATATATATATATATATATAAAGCTAGTCATTAGAAAGCTAGTTCATGTATCTCTGGCCGTCTCCACCTGGTGCTGGACTCACCTGAGTGTTTTTGAAGTCCACGGTGACGTTGCAGAGGAGACATCCTTTCTGAGGCTCTTTGAACGGGTTCTCCATCTCCACGAGCTGAAACACGAAGATTACACGTTAATTTTGATTGAGCGTTAATTGTTTGTCTTTGCTCTTGTGTCAGGATTTTGCTCTCGCTGTGAAAATAGTATATTTCGAAAATCGTTGCTAATTGGTATGAAAACTTTTTCTCTCAAACATTTACTTTTCTCTCAGATCAGATTATTTTCTCGCATGTAATAAAGAAACAAATCTAGCTCCATATATAGATATAAATATAAATATAAATATAAATATATATATATATATATATATATATATATATATATATATATATATATATATATATATAAAAATACCCACCGTGTGATCTTTCTGCCGGACTACATGTGGAGAACCAGAGAGACTTCTGAGACCTGCAGGATCACAACACACCGTTAGCTCCACGGCTAACGTTAGCATCAGCAGCATATTCTGTATTAAACGTACATTTAAAACACAGCGCGATCGTTTATGTTGCACCTAATAAAGTCTAGAACACATTCCCTCAGACTACAGTCTCACCCGTGTTTCCATGTGGTGATAAAACAGGCGTTAGCCTCCGTAACCCTCTCAGGGAGAGCATTCTGACCTGAT
Source organism: Gymnocephalus cernua (assembly GCA_023631565.1). Taxonomy (NCBI): domain Eukaryota; kingdom Metazoa; phylum Chordata; class Actinopteri; order Perciformes; family Percidae; genus Gymnocephalus; species Gymnocephalus cernua. The sequence continues at coordinate 32,790,778 of CM042442.1, read as the reverse complement.
GCACGGCCGGAAGTCCTCTAACGGAACTCCGGTGCTCAGGATATTAGCGGTAGGAACTAAATAATAGTTCCTACCGCTAATATATACAGTTATTGTTAAGCCGTTGGAGGCAAATTACTTGTAAAATGTAGCTGTGTTTGTAAACATCGAATAAGTATGAGATTTGTGTTTTTGTGTGTGTGTTAGTGGATTTAAAGTTTCTGATTTGAATTTAACGGAAAAGATGAACGGTTACCCTTTAACAAAGATATAACAAAGACAAGATAGAAAGCCCCCCGGACTGAGTGAAGAGTCGCGATAGTACATCTTGTTACTTATATCACTCACTCATTAATTAACAAAGTAATGATTCGGATTATGTTAACAACTACGCATTAGCGTCATTACGTGGCGTATGCGAGCCCGTGTTAAGTTCCACCGTTTTTAACCCACAGTAACACATGAAGTACTTTTGTAAACTATACATTGACAGAAGTTGGAGCCGTTTAAACAGGTGTGTTATCCGGTAGTATTCGGCTGCATTTGTGGGTAACGTATCAGTCGCTTTCAGTAGTTCAGGCGAAACACTACAGGTGAATAGGGTAAAAAAAATTAACTTACAGATATCACCATGAAACTTTACCAGTTGATTACTCGCATGAATAGGAGAATAAAATGTATTGCAAGTTTTCTGTAATTTTATGTTTAAATATGCTAATCAGGCTATATCTAATTAAATATGCGCCAATTTGCATATATTTTGAAGTGACGAATTTGACCATTGAAAAAAACAAGGTTCAAAATTACTATTGCATTTTGTTGATATATTAAATAAAAAGACATTTACAAAGGGGATTATGAATATCTCCTTTTGTTACCCAATAAATCAGAAAATACTGCCAACAGGCTTAAAAAAATGATTTTTGCCGTATTTTTAGGCACAAAATGTCATATAAATCAGGCCAAGAATGACATATCAACAAATCCCTTTGTAAAAACCTTCAAAATATAGTCAGGAATATGACTGTGAAGTTTGGTGTATGTAGGTGCTACAGAAGTGAAAAATCGTCACTAGGAGTGTGAGAAAAAACTCATTTTGAGAAAACGGCCTTTAAACTAGTAATAAAATAAGGAAACTCGGTTAATTCTACTAGCTAGGTAAACGGTAAACCGAAGACAGAGATGATGGATGATGGAGGATTTCTCTCTCGCTCTGATGATGATGATGATGATGGTGGTGATGACGCTGCTGTCATGTTTTAAATGTGTTCGGAGCTGTTGACGCCTCCACGTTCAACAACGCTGCAAGTTACTGAGACGTGTTCGTTAAAGTATCTTTGCGACACCGTGTAAACGTTTTCTGCGGGACGTTGAGGTTAGTTTGCGGTGTTTGTGGTGAATAATTAGCGGAGGGAACAAATAAGTGAGCCCAACTGCCGGCTAACGGTAACATAGCTAGCTAGCTAGCTACCCAACGTTTGATTGGATACAGCTACGGCGACGACAGTCACGTTTAGGCACAAAAACGACTATCTAAGTTTAGGAAAACGATTGTTGTTTGGATTAAAATACTCCCGATGAAGTAGAAAACAATATATTATTATATTAACCTAGATTTTGCGTAACTTCCGGTCGTAGCTGTATCCCTTTCTAGCCCTAACGTTCGGTAGCCTTGGTAACAGTGTAGCAGAGTCTCAGCTCTGTTTAGTCTAGTTTGAGTTGTTGTTTACTAGCTACTAACACACACACACACACACACAGAGAGACACACACACACAGAGACAGACACACACAGACACACAGCTCTGTTTACAGTCTTACAATTAGGGTTGTTGTTTACTAGCCGCACACAGAGAGACACACACACACACACAGAGAGACACACACAGAGAGAGACATACACACACATACAGAGAGACACACACAGAGAGAGACATACACACAGACACACACACATACAGAGAGACACACACACACTCAGACACACACACACACACACACAGAGACACACACACTCAGCTTTGTTTACAGTCTTCCAGGTTGAGTTGTTGTTTACTAGCCGAGCCTGGTTGACATGTAGCATCAGCTGTTGATCCCGAGGAGGGCAGTAATGAACAGTGGGAAGCAAGAGATCAAAATAAAACGAGTGTCCTCGTCTCGGAAGAGGTCGAGGGACGGCCTGAAGACTCACCTGACCCCCGCCAGGAAGAGAGGAGGAACCCCCCCCGGCACTCAGCAAGAATGCCCCCAAAACTGGAAGCTGAGCAGCATCATGGCCGATGTTCCAGCTGCCGAGGTACGTTCTTTTCTTAAAGGATTTATAAAATAATCTGCAACTACATTACGGTACAATTTAAAAAAATAAATAATAATAATAATTTGAGCTCCTTTCCAGCGATGTGACAAACACTAGTCAAGCCTCTCAAAACATAACAACACACACTGAGCCCCGTCTCTGTGTAACGTGGAGTTGTTCCTGTGTGTCTTTACGCCGTGTAACGTTAGACAGCCAATCACAGACAGTATTAGATCTCGGTAGAAGCATGCTGCGTGCTGATTGGCTCACTGACGCTGATAGATTTACCTGTGTGTGTGTGTGTGTGTGTGTGTGTGTGTGTGTGTGTGCGTGCGTGTTTGTGTTTGTGTGTGCGTGTGTGTGTCAGTCTGCATGGTAATGGTCTGTGAGAGTGTGTGTCGTGGTGGTAGTGCCAATAAGTCCAGTATAGGATAAAGTCTAGAGACTAGAGGCCAGTATAGGATAAAGTCTAGAGACTAGAGGCCGTATAGGATAAAGTCTAGAGACTAGAGGCCAGTATAGGATAGAGTCTAGAGACTAGAGGCCAGTATAGGATAAAGTCTAGAGACTAGAGGCCAGTATAGGATAAAGTCTAGAGACTAGAGGCCAGTATAGGATAAAGTCTAGAGACTAGAGGCCAGTATAGGATAAAGTCTAGAGACTAGAGGCCAGTATAGTCTAGAGACTAGAGGCCGTATAGGATAAAGTCTAGAGACTAGAGGCCGTATAGGATAAAGTCTAGAGACTAGAGGCCGTATAGGATAAAGTCTAGAGACTAGAGGCCAGTATAGGATAGAGTCTAGAGACTAGAGGCCAGTATAGGATAAAGTCTAGAGACTAGAGGCCAGTATAGGATAAAGTCTAGAGACTAGAGGCCAGTATAGGATAAAGTCTAGAGACTAGAGGCCGTATAGGATAAAGTCTAGAGACTAGAGGCCGTATAGGATAAAGTCTAGAGACTAGAGGCCAGTATAGGATAGAGTCTAGAGACTAGAGGCCAGTATAGGATAAAGTCTAGAGACTAGAGGCCAGTATAGGATAAAGTCTAGAGACTAGAGGCCAGTATAGGATAAAGTCTAGAGACTAGAGGCCAGTATAGGATAAAGTCTAGAGACTAGAGGCCAGTATAGTCTAGAGACTAGAGGCCAGTATAGTCTAGAGACTAGAGGCCAGTATAGTCTAGAGACTAGAGGCCAGTATAGGATAGAGTCTAGAGACAAGAGGCCAGTATAGTCTAGAGACTAGAGGCCAGTATAGGATAGAGTCTAGAGACTAGAGGCCAGTATAGGATAGAGTCTAGAGACTAGAGGCCAGTATAGTCTAGAGACTAGAGGCCAGTAGAGTCTAGAGACTAGAGGCCAGTATAGTCTAGAGACTAGAGGCCAGTATAGGATAGAGTCTAGAGACTAGAGGCCAGTATAGTCTAGAGACTAGAGGCCAGTATAGTCTAGAGACTAGAGGCCAGTATAGTCTAGAGACTAGAGGCCAGTATAGTCTAGAGACTAGAGACGAGTATAGGATAGAGTCTAGAGACTAGAGGCCAGTATAGTCTAGAGACTAGAGGCCAGTATAGGATAGAGTCTAGAGACTAGAGGCCAGTATAGTCTAGAGACTAGAGGCCAGTATAGGATAGAGTCTAGAGACTAGAGGCCAGTATAGTCTAGAGACTAGAGACCAGTATAAGAGGGTAACCGTGTTGTTGTCAGTTCTGCAGTGACAGCGAGGACTTGTTCGGGGACTATGACAGCCTCCTGGAGGACAGCTCTCTGCTCGCCAAGCTGGACGTCGCAGAACAAATCGAAAGGCAGCGCGACGTCCAGCGCTTGGCCGCCGATCTGCCGACCTCGGGCTTCACGTCTCTGCGGCCGGCGAACGACGCCGCTGCGCACAAACCGGCGTGCGAAGACGTTCTCACAGACTCCATCTTGGACGTCCTGGGAGACGAGCCCTTCGAGGACTCACCGGTAGGGCTGCACGCTATTTAACCAGCGATCAAACAGGATCATCGAGAAAAACAGCTTATCGTGCTTATTGTGCACGTGAGGTTTTTTTAAGTAAACACTTATTTTGTCTCTTAAAGTATTAAGAGAATGTTCAGTCAGTTCAACGTGTTTTCACTGTTTTTAAAGTTCAATAATTGCAACTAGGGCAGCACGATGTGAGGGAAACGTGTGATTGTTGAATATCAACGATAAATAACCAGATATTAAAGTGTTCTCAGTTCTGCTGCTTTCAGTATTCTGATCAAATACAGCAAACTGTTTGTTGAGTTTAAAACAGACACACACGCACACACACACACACACACACACACAGACACACACACGCGCACACACACACACAGACACACACACACAGACACATACACACACACACACACACACACACAGACACACACACGCGCACACACACACACAGACACACACACAGACACACACACACAGACACACACACAGACACACAGACACACACACACACAGAGAGACACACACACACACAGACACGCACACGCAGACACACACACACACACAGAGACACACACACAGACACGCACTGACACACACTGCTGCTGATATTTTCTTTCACCTAACACAAAAATATCTCTGTTTCTTTCGTGATGTGTTTATTGCGCCAGTTATAATCCCGATATATTGTGCAGCGCCTAATTAATAATAATTGAAACATCTTTCCAAAAGTTAATGAGAAGTTGTATAAAAATAATCCTGATTTCCAATAATTTTTCATAATGTTTTTTCATAATCAAGCAGCAGTACTTGCCGGCGAGCCAGCTTCAGTTTCACCAACAAGTCCACGAAAACGCACAGAGGAGCA
>CM042442.1:32778171-32780671 GCA_023631565.1 Gymnocephalus cernua | reverse complement strand
CTTTAAAAACCCCTTTGAAAGAATGATCCTAATGTGCTGTTTTCCAGAGTCGACTCAGATTATTGGAATGAGCGCCACTCTGGGAAACATCAGAGACCTGCAGACGTTTCTGAAGGCTGAAAATTACACCAACGACTTCAGACCGGTCGGTGATTTTAAACTGTGAAATACTCTAAATGCACTGACGACGCTGACTGTGATGTGGCGTTTTTAAAGGACAATTCCGGCGCAATATGAACCTAGGGGTTAATAACATATTACATTACATTACATGTCATTTAGCTGACACTTTTATCCAAAGCGACTTACAATGAAGTGCTTTCAACTGTGAAGGTACAAACTCCAGACAACAAGTAGTAAGTGCAAGTACATTAGCTTTAAATAAGTAAAGCTACAAAGAGACATATGAAAGCGCAAATGTGTACTGAGTCGACCGTTCTCTGGGATATGTTCTCATGCTAATCTAATGTGTCTGTAGCTTGAAACAAGCTAGCAGCCAACCGGTGGCTAGCTGCTAACGCTAGCCTTCGGGGTAGATGGTAAATCTCTATTTCTACACCGCTAACGAGGCTCAAAATATCACCACGCTTCCACGGCAGCATAACGAGGGTCCTACATGTAAACGCAAGCATTGAGAACTTTGTAAGTGTACATACAGACTATTAAAAAGATAGATTATAAAGACAGTAGTGTTCATGTTTACACGCGGGCGCCATCTTGGGAAAACAATCACGACGATTCGAACCACGAACGCCGTGTTTGAGCTACGCTACTGGTTACTGGTTACACAGCGTTTCGTCGTTCGACTGGTCATGACTTTCTTTTTAATAAACTGTCTGTACACTTACAAAGTTCTCAATGCTTGTGTTTACATGTAGGGACCCTCGTTATGCTGCCGTGGAAGCGTGGTGATATTTTGAGCCTCGTTAGTGGTGTAGAAACAGAGATTTACCATCTGCCCCGAAGGCTAGCGTTAGCAGCTAACCACCGGTTTGCACTAGCTTCTTCCTTCCTTCCTTCCTTCCTTCCTTCCTTCCTTCCTTCCTTCCTTCCTTCCTTCCTTCCTTCCTTCCTTCCTTCATTTCTTTCTTTCTTTCTTTCTTTATCTCGAACAATCAACAGTGTTGCAAGACAAAATAAAAATAAAAATTTAAGACCATAAAAAAACACAGACAATCAGAGATTAACAACAACAAAAATAAAAATACAATATAAAAAAGATAAGTTCGAGAGGCGGAAGCAAATAGAGCCGCTAGAAGAAGAGAAGCCAGAGACGCGTTAGATTAGCATGAGAACATCCCAGAGAACGGTCGACTCGGTACGCGTGTTATTAACCCCTAGGGTCATTTTGCACCGGCGTTGTCCTTTAAACCGTTACTACTGCATATTGTGCAGCGGGTCCCTGGTGTTCTCTGTGCAGCGGGTCCCTGGTTCTCTGTGCAGCGGGTCCCTGGTTCTCTGTGCAGCGGGTCCCTGGTTCTCGTGGTAACACGTTGTCTGTTGTGTTCAGGTGCAGCTGAAGGAGTATGTTAAACTGAGCGACACCATCTATGAAGTGGACCCAAAGGAAGAGGACTGTTTCAGATTCTCACGTCCTCTCAACTTTAAGGTAAAGACAATATTCACATCCTGTGTTTGTCTTCAGGTTCCCAGTCTCAGGCTGCATCTCCAGCGCTGCGTTCTGGCTTTTAAGGGTTTGAGTTTTGAGCCGAGATAGACTCCGGTTTAGGGGCTCGGAAACGCCAGAGCAGGGGGAATGAGAGGGGGACACCAGAGCAGGGGGAATGAGAGGGGGGAAACACCAGAGCAGGGGGAATGAGAGGGAGCAGGGGGAATGAGAGGGGGAAACGCCAGAGCAGGGGGAATGAGAGGGGGAAACACCAGAGCAGGGGGAATGAGAGGGGGAAACGCCAGAGCAGGGGGAATGAGAGGGGGAAACATCAGAGCAGGGGGAATGAGAGGGGGAAACACCAGAGCAGGGGGAATGAGAGGGGAAACGCCAGAGAAGGGGGAATGAGAGGGGGAAACGCCAGAGCAGGGGGAATGAGAGGGGGAAACACCAGAGCAGGGGGAATGAGAGGGAGCAGGGGGAATGAGAGGGGGAAACACCAGAGCAGGGGGAATGAGAGGGAGCAGGGGGAATGAGAGGGGGAAACATCAGAGCAGGGGGAATGAGAGGGGGAAACGCCAGAGCAGGGGGAATGAGAGGGGGAAACACCAGAGCAGGGGGAATGAGAGGGGGGAAACACCAGAGCAGGGGGAATGAGAGGGGGACACCAGAGCAGGGGGAATGAGAGGGGGGAAACACCAGAGCAGGGGGAATGAGAGGGAGCAGGGGGAATGAGAGGGGGAAACGCCAGAGCAGGGGGAATGAGAGGGGGAAACACCAGAGCAGGGGGAATGAGAGGGAGCAGGGGGAATGAGAGGGGGAAACATCAGAGCAGGGGGAATGAGAGGGGGAAACGCCAGAGCAGGGGGAATGAGAGGGGGAAACATCAGA
>CM042442.1:32760671-32773171 GCA_023631565.1 Gymnocephalus cernua | reverse complement strand
GATGTGTTTTTAGCCTTCGGAGGAATGTGTGTAGGCTTTCGGCCATCCTGATGTCGGTGGGGAGCTCGTTCCACCATTTGGGAGCCAGGACAGTGAACAGTCGGGATCTCGTTGAGTGATTAGTTCTCCCTCGCTGTGAGGGGGCAGCGAGCAGTTTGGCTGATGCAGAGCGAAGTGGGCGGGTTGGGGGTATCTGGTTGGACCATGTCCTGGATGTAAGCTGGGGCTGATCCAGTCGTGGCCCTGTATGTAAGTACCGGTGTCTTGAAGCGGATGCGGGCAGCAACTGGTAACCAGTGGAGAGAGCGGAGGAGCGGTGTAGTGTGAGAGAACTCGGGGAGGTTGAAGACAAGCCGAGCTGCTGCGTTCTGAATGAGCTGCAGGGGTCGGACGGCACACGCCGGCCGGCCAATCAGGAGGGAGTCGCAGTAGTCTAGACGTGAGATGACTATGCAACTATTTGTAAAGGGGTCACCTATACCTATATACTATATTTAAATTTCATTTTTATGGAGTTACTAGAGACAGTCTCGCTTTGTCAGACTCTCCTCCACAGCGCGCTGGAAGAAGGTCTGGTTAGTCCACACAGCATTCTGGGATGGGAGAACGTGCTCTGGTTTATCGGCATTTCTTTAAACTAATCACAATCATCTTAGGGCGGCGCTAAGCTCCGGACGGAGCCACGGTGCCTCTGCTAAATAGTCTCAGGAAGGAACTTGTTTTGGTGGAACATGTGTACGTTCAGAAGTAGTTTTTAGTCGTGTAACAGAAAACTCCGATTGGACAGATAGTCGAGCTAGCTGTCTGGATTTACCCTGCAGAGATCTGAGGAGCAGTTAACCAGAGTCCTCACAAATCAGCCGGAGGTTAGAACGCCAACACAGAGACAGAGGACGGGTGACGGACATCCGGCCGAATTTCTAGCGGCACCGTCTTGGATGTAGACTAATTCAGACAGACAGTCTGGAAAAATAAAGACTTTTTTTTTTAACACTTAAAGCATGTAAACATGTTCTAGTAGAAACACAACACACGTACGTATGTAGAAGTATAAAGCTGAAAACGTAACTGTTGTAATGTGAGCAGATTCCAGCGACGCGGACGTCTCAGAGACTGATTGTGAATGCGTCTGTGTGTGTGTCAGATCACCACGTCGTTGGATCAGATGAAGGACTTCCTGTGCGGGACGCTGCTGTTCGTGCAGCAGAAGCAGCTGTGCGTGGAGACGAGTCTGATGGAGACGGTGCAGCGGTTCGTCGGCCTCCTGGAGGACAAACATCTCATCGCCGCGACTGCAGACCCTCACGGTGGTCGAACTCTGCAGGTCACCAAGCTGGGGAGAGCCACTTATAAAGGTACCTTCCCTCTGTGACTGTCTGCCAGGGGTTTAGAGGTTACGCTGCTCCAGTAGCAGACTGTAGACTAGCCTCAGCTGCCCGTTGTCGTCTCTCGTCAGTGTGTTTTTAAATGTTCGGGCGTACAGAAGTCTGAGTGCAGCTGCGTGTCTCCTCAGGCTCGGTGGATCTGAGCTACAGCGAGGTGCTGTACAGAGACCTCTCTAAAGGTCTGGAGGGTCTGCTGCTCAACAGTTTCCTGCACCTGGTCTACCTGGTCACCCCGTACGACATGATCGCACAGTGCAAGCCTGACTGGATGCTGTTCTTCAGACAGGTACGTACGCAGCCACCGATGGACTTCATAGCGTCTCTGTTTTCTGAGGGCTTCGTGTAAACGGGGCGGTTGTGTGTTCCCGTTGCAGTTCACGCTGCTGTCGGCTACGGAGCAGAAGATGTCTGCAGCCGTCGGCGTGCCGGAGAGTTTCATCGCTAGAAAAGCTGCCGGACAGACAGTGAGAAAGGTAAGAGACGCTAGATTTAACTGTTAGGGCGCAGCGCAGCGCAAAGCCCGACCCAAGTGTCTCTGCTAGTTTGTATTTATATATTTGTATATATTGTATTTATATATTTTACTTTATTTTAGCTTTTATCTCGTACTAAATTTGTTATGGTCAATATTTCTATATTATTTTTATTCCCTAATTTCCATTCTTGAACTTGCTTTTCAATGTTTCTTGTTTGGTGTAAAGCACTTTGAGTTGCCCTGTGCTGAAAGGTGCTGTATAATGAAATAAAATTGCCTAGTTTAAGTTTCCCATCCAGCGCCCGCGTCGTTTAAATAGCAAATGCACCTGCTCCCATCTGTGGCCCTGGTCTTACAGGGAGGTGTGTTCAGGTGCATTCTGGGCGTGCTGGTCTTACAGGGAGGTGTGTTCAGGTGCATTCTGGGCGTGCTGGTCTTACAGGGAGGTGTGTTCAGGTGCATTCTGGGCGTGCTGGTCTTACAGGGAGGTGTGTTCAGGTGCATTCTGGGTGTGCTGGTCTTACAGGGAGGTGTGTTCAGGTGCATTCTGGGCGTGCTGGTCTTACAGGGAGGTGTGTTCAGGTGCGTTCTGGGCGTGCTGGTCTTACAGGGAGGTGTGTTCAGGTGCATTCTGGGCGTGCTGGTCTTACAGGGAGGTGTGTTCCGGTGCATTCTGGGTGTGCTGGTCTTACAGGGAGGTGTGTTCAGGTGCATTCTGGGCGTGCTGGTCTTACAGGGAGGTGTGTTCAGGTGCATTCTGGGTGTGCTGGTCTTACAGGGAGGTGTGTTCAGGTGCATTCTGGGCGTGCTGGTCTTACAGGGAGGTGTGTTCAGGTGCATTCTGGGCGTGCTGGTCTTACAGGGAGGTGTGTTCAGGTGCATTCTGGGCTTGCTGGTCTTACAGGGAGGTGTGTTCAGGTGCGTTCTGGGCGTGCTGGTCTTACAGGGAGGTGTGTTCAGGTGCATTCTGGGCGTGCTGGTCTTACAGAGAGGTGTGTTCAGGTGCATTCTGGGCGTGCTGGTCTTACAGAGAGGTGTGTTCAGGTGCATTCTGGACGTGCTGGTCTTACAGGGAGGTGTGTTCAGGTGCATTCTGGGCGTGCTGGTCTTACAGGGAGGTGTGTTCAGGTGCATTCTGGGTGTATTGCTATCTTGAGGCAGCAGGAAGTGATGGCACCATTGACCAACAAAAACCTGGTCTAAAGTCAATAACGCAGCATTTCATTGTTATTTTAACAGCACATTAGTAAAATGCTCCGAGGCTCGTGCACAGCACGTGCACACTATGCTTGTTACACACACACAGGGACGCACAGCAGCACACACACATGCAGAAGATTACTAATAAACATATTAGGGTGTAAATCCTCCATCATAACAGCAATGCTCCAAGGTCCAAACGCGCCTGGCTTTTAAAGGGAATGGGAGATGATCTCTGATTGGTTGATTGCATGTTACGCCCAAAACACACCTCTGATTAATGAAGACACTCAGTACAACCCTTTAGAACCAGGCGCCCGGCACACGGACACTTTTTACCGCCGTCAAACTAGCAGAAGTGGATTTGGGCATGCCCTAAACACAGCTGCGGTGTGAACATGGAGGTCTTGTTGTTACAGGGTGTGAACATGGAGGTCTTGTTGTTGCAGGGTGTGAACATGGAGGTCTTGTTGTTGCAGGGTGTGAACATGGAGGTCTTGTTGTTGCAGGGTGTGAACATGGAGGTCTTGTTGTTGCAGGGTGTGAACATGGAGGTCTTGTTGTTGCAGGGTGTGAACATGGAGGTCTTGTTGTTGCAGGGTGTGAACATGGAGGTCTTGTTGTTGCAGGGTGTGAACATGGAGGTCTTGTTGTTACAGGGCGTGAACATGGAGGTCTTGTTGTTGCAGGGTGTGAACATGGAGGTCTTGTTGTTACAGGGTGTGAACATGGAGGTCTTGTTGTTACAGGGTGTGAACATGGAGGTCTTGTTGTTACAGGGCGTGAACATGGAGGTCTTGTTGTTGCAGGGTGTGAACATGGAGGTCTTGTTGTTACAGGGTGTGAACATGGAGGTCTTGTTGTTACAGGGTGTGAACATGGAGGTCTTGTCGTTACAGGGTGTGAACATGGAGGCGGTGCGGCGGATGTATCTGGCTCTGGTGCTGTTTTCTCTGCTGAAGGAGACCAACCTGTGGAGCGTCGCCGACCGGTTCCAGCTGAGCCGCGGCTTCGTCCAGAGTCTGCTCAGCTCGTCCTCGGCCTTCTGCTCCTGCGTGCTGCACTTCACACAGGTCCCCCCCCCCCCCCCCCTCACTCAACATCTGAAATAAGGCGCATAAGGTCTGCTGACGATGATAAATAATTATAATCTCTGACCATGGGTTGCAGTTTAAATGTGGTCTATTGACGAGGTGACGTTGCTCCAGGCTGAAATATCTAAACAGCTGTTGGATGGATTGGGATGAAATCTGGTCCAGACATTCATGTTCTCCTCACGATGAATTATTCTGACTTTAGTGATCCTCTGACTCACACGTGTGAAACTCAAGGCCTGCGGGCCAAATTCGGTCCATTGCAGATTTAGATCCGGCCCGTATATCTACTTGGGTTCATAATACATTTTGGCCGGCCTAGTTGTGCGCTAAACCAAAAACACAGGAAAGTGTTTTTTAAACTGCAACTACGTGACATTCAAAGCAGAATTTGGCAGATTTGCCGACTCTGAGACTCAGAAATTCCCCCAGAAGAAGCAGAGAGAGATTTCATATTCAGGCTGTGAAACAGGTTGTCGTAAAACAAATTTGCTTGATTTGCTAAATTCTGTGATGGCTAAAGAACTCTTTTGATTTTGATGACTTTTGTACGGCTTCATGTCAACAAAAATGCCACAAAAAGCAACAAATTTACAAAAAGGTGACACGTGTCTGAGAAAGCCACAAACAAGTCGGAACAAAAACAACAAAAATGAGGGAAAAAGCTACCAAAACGTTTAAAAAAAAAAGTGACATGCAGTAACTGATGGTTCAGAAGTGAAGCAGGAGACCGCAACAGATGAGGAAATCAGGTGATCTTGGATTCAAGTGAAGCTTTATTCACAAAGAACAACTCTTTCGTGACAATGAGACAACCGTGCACCCACAGAGCGCGAGCAGAAGATGTCCTGCCTGCAGCTAGAGTCCTTTTATCCTGATGTTCTTGCTCACATCGTAAAGAACTTGAGTCGACTGTCATCTTATAGCCTTCAAACTCTGCCTTTTAGGGCACCTGCCTGTTAATAGATTTGCCATAGGAAGATGTTTTTCTGGTAGACTCAGTCACCTGATGCTCAGGCATTCCCTCAAAATAGCTGGAAGAGCTTTAAACCCAGTCGAACCCACTGCATGCTGTATTTCAGTAAAACCTGTCCTATCAGTAACAAAAGCACGTCAATAAACTCCACACGTCTGGTCCTGCTCTAACTCTTCATCTACAAGCAGCATTTTATTTATGGGCACCGTACATGAACAAATAGTAAAAGATAAAACTAGATGCACAACAAAGACCACACAGAAATACAAAAGAAATAAACAACAACAACAACAGACAGACTAATACTATATAACCACACTGAGAATGGCAGTTTGACGACGTCCAGTAGGTTTTTAGACAGGATTTGATCGCGAGGAGACAGTCAGTGTGAATGATTGTGTGTGTGTGTGTGTGTGTGTGTGTGTGTGTGTGTGTGTGTGTGTGTGTGTGTGTGTGTGTGTGTGTGTGTGTGTGTGTGTGTGTGCGTGTGTTATCAGGAGCTGGAGGAGCTGTGGCCGTTCAAAGCTCTGCTGACGGAGCTGACGCGGCGGCTGAGCTACTGTGTGACGGCTGAACTCATCCCCCTGATGGAGGTGGGCGGAGTCATGGAGGTCAGCGTCCAAGTTCACAGATACACGCGGAATAAAAGAGCTGACCGGAGCAGGGCAGGGATTTTAATCCTGGACCCCATGTTCCCATGTTGTTGTGTCTTAAGTGACTGATGGGAACAAAAATCTTTGACATTGCTCGAGTATTAGGCCAGAAACAAGCTGCAATTTAACATTAATGGGTAAAACAGCGTCAGTCAGCATCCACTAAAAGTTCTGTTGTTGCTGCTGACAGACTCAGATTATTATTCTAAGAGTCTGACAACATTATGGGATGGATCCCTACAGAGATAGACCTTTTAGTTAAAGAGTAAGATCCTTTTAGTTTAACATCAAACAGCCCCGAAATCACCATCACCAAACTACACCAGACTCCATGTAAATAATCAGGACTTTTAGCGTGTATAGAGCCAGACTCCATGTAAATAATCACTACTTTTAGCGTGTATAGAGCCAGACTCCATGTAAATAATCACTACTTTTAGTGTGTATAGAGCCAGACTCCATGTAAATAATCACTACTTTTAGCGTGTATAGAGCCAGACTCCATGTAAATAATCAGGACTTTTAGCGTGTATAGAGCCAGACTCCATGTAAATAATCACTACTTTCAGCGTGTATAGAGCCAGACTCCATGTAAATAATCAGGACTTTTAGCGTGTATAGAGCCAGACTCCATGTAAATAATCAGGACTTTTAGCGTGTATAGAGCCAGACTCCATGTTAATAATCACTACTTTTAGCGTGTATAGAGCCAGACTCCATGTAAATAATCAGGACTTTTAGCGTGTATAGAGCCAGACTCCATGTAAATAATCACTACTTTTAGCGTGTATAGAGCCAGACTCCATGTAAATAATCAGGACTTTTAGCGTGTATAGAGCCAGACTCCATGTAAATAATCAGGACTTTTAGCGTGTATAGAGCCAGACTCCATGTAAATAATCACTACTTTTAGCGTGTATAGAGCCAGACTCCATGTAAATAATCAGGACTTTTATCATCGTAAAACACACTTCATTCAAAGAGGACAGAAACAAAATAAAACATTTAAAGTCCATCTTGGTTCATCTTTCCACTGTTCCAACAATCACCACTCTGGTCTGGTTGAAATAAACCCTTAATTCACCCATTTACATGTGGAGATATGCTGGCTCTATACACGCTAAAAGTAGTGATTATTTACATGGAGTCTGGCTCTATACACGCTAAAAGTCCTGATTATTTACATGGAGTCTGGCTCTATACACGCTAAAAGTAGTGATTATTTACATGGAGTCTGGCTCTATACAAGCTAAAAGTAGTGATTATTTACATGGAGTCTGGTTCTATACACACCAAAAGTAGTGATTATTTACATGGAGTCTGGCTCTATACACGCTAAAAGTCCTGATTATTTACATGGAGTCTGGTGTAGTTTGGTGATGGTGATTTCGGGGCTGTTTCATGTTACACAAAAAATAATAATCTAAGCCTGTCTGTGGCAAAAACAGAACTTTTAGTGGACGAAACGTAACGTTACAGTTCATGTCTTGCTTAATACCGGACCAGTTTCAATGATTGTTGTTCATATCGGTCAGGATAAAAACCTGAAGTTCCCCTCTAAAAATCCAGTCTGAATGGAGCTTCAGAAAACTCACACACACATATATATATATATATATATATATATATATATATATATATATATATATATATATATATATACAACTTCTAACATAGTGTGTTTGTTTCTCTCCAGTCCAGAGCGAAGCAGCTGTATAACGCCGGCTATAAAACGCTGAGTCACCTGGCGAACGCTGACCCAGCTGTTCTCTCCACCACCATAGAAAACCTGTTCAAGAAACAAGCCAATCAGATCGTGGCCTCTGCTAAAGTGAGTGTTACCAGATGAACGTCACACTTTCCTGCAGACAGACAGACAGACAGACAGAGAGACAGACAGGCAGAGAGACAGACAGGCAGAGAGACAGACAGAGAGACAGACAGGCAGAGAGACAGACAGGCAGAGAGACAGACAGGCAGAGAGACAGACAGGCAGAGAGACAGACAGGCAGAGAGACAGACAGACAGACAGACAGACAGACAGACAGACAGACAGACAGACAGACAGACAGACAGACAGAGAGACAGACAGACAGACAGACAGACAGACAGCTACTGGATGCCTAAAGACAGGCAGAGAGAGAGACAGCTCTGTCTCTCTGTCTGTCTGTCTTTAGGCATCCAGTAGCTTAGACAATCATAACACAATAAACACACAATAAATACATATATCTCACATACATACATGAAAATCACTCACTCACAAATTTAAAGAGTTAACAACTTGTGAAGTGATTCCAAAGGTCAGGTATGGATGAGCATGTGATGCAATGACCATGTGATGATGCAGTGACCATGTGATGCAATGACCATGTGATGATGCAGTGACCATGTGATGCAATGACCATGTGATGATGCAGTGATCATGATCAGGTGCTATAGTAGACTGTGTGCAAAAGTGACCAGTGCAGTAGCTTATTATTAAATATTAGCTATGACTCTGTAAAACATAATAGAATTGCTTGATAAACAAGAAAATAAATAAAATACTATACTATTCATCCTGCACATACAAGTATTCTGACTACTCTTCTAATGTTACCACACTGCACATAGCTGTACACACTGTACATATCTGTCTATGTGGTTCATACTGAATATCCATATTTATTCTGTTAATACACTGCATATATCTATATTATTCTTACTACTAGTATAATGCCACTGTTACTACATTGCACATATCTGTACACGTTGTTCATACATTGTTCATATTACATAGCCATATTTATTCTGCTCTTATAACACTGCAATATATTTATTGTCCTGTCTATGTACTTGTATATACTTGTATATCACATTGAACTTTTCTGCTTTTTTTTCACTTCTGGTTGGACACATACTGCATTTTGCTGTCTTTGTACTTGTACCCTGCACAATAAAGTTGAATCTAGTCTAGTCTATACTACGAAGACAAGTTAATAATGAAGGTGTGTGTGTGTGTGTGTATCAGATGACGTCTCTGTGTGTTCCAGATGTTGCTGAATGAAAAAGCCGCAGCTCTTCAGGAGGAAGTGGACGAACTGCTGACGCTGCCGTCAGATCTGCCCTCAGCTGCCGAAACGCACGTTTAAATCATTACAGAGAAGTTTTATTCTCTTTGTGAACTTAGTTTTTTTTATTATTATTGTTTGGAATACGTATCTTATTAAAATAATGTACAAGAAGGACTCAGCGTAATGTGTTTTCTTTGAACCTGGATGTGTTCCTGTGTGTTTGTGTCTGATGGGAACAACGTAGTAGTAGTAGTAGTAGTCCTTAAGAGAGATCGATAGTCCAGCTCGTATTTACCTTCACGAAAGTTCAGACTCACATTAATATTCTGAGTGTCTGACAACGTTATGAAAGGGTTTCTAAGGAGGTCGAGCTTCCTGTTAAAGAGTAAGATCATTTTTTTTTTTTCAAACATTCATAGAGCTGGGCGATTTTTTTCCCTAAAAAAAATCAGCGATTTTTTCATAAAAAACTCGATTCACGATTCGATTCCCCCCCCCCCCCCCCTCCCCCCCCTTCCATTTAAAACAAAATCACTGCGAACTGTAAATATATTTTAAATATATATATTTTTATTGTATTTAATTAAAGTGCATCAACATAAACAAAATAGCAACTCAAACCCTTTCTCTACCTGAAGAGTCTCTGTGCAACAAAGATTGTTAAACATCCAAATTATTTATACTGTGTTTGGATCGAGATAATAAAACCTAAAAAAAAATAAAAAAATCTATTTTTTGAAAATATGAATTGATTTGACCTACCAACTCGATTTTTTAAATCAAATCGATTTTCTTCCCCAGCCCTAAACATTCATGAAATTGCGTTCGCTAACCTCACCAGACTCCATGTAAATAATCAGTAATTTTAGCCTGGTTGACCCCTGACCCCCAGTTATAACTGAGAAGGTCTGGTGAAGCTTCATTCACAGCACGTTTCCAAAGGGGCGTCACCAACGGACGCCGCTCAAATGCCTCCTGGGTGCAACTGGATATTCAACCAATCAGAGCAACGATCCGGGTGACGTAGCAGCGACAGCGGCATCAACGGGTTGCTGCGCTTCGGTGGCCGCCATGTTGAATGTAGACAAGAAGCTGCTCGCCGTCGCTGCGCTATCGTTATCGTGTAAAGCCGCCTCGACGGTTGTGATTGGTGTAGAGCCTCCTCAACGATTGTGATTGGTGTAGAGCCTCCTCAACGGTTGTGATTGGTGTAGAGCCTCCACAACGGTTGTGATTGGTGTAGAGCCGCCTCAACGGTTGTGATTGGTGTAGAGCCTCCTCAACAGTTGTGATTGGTGTAGAGCCTCCTCAACGGCTGTGATTGGTGTAGAGCCTCCTCAACGGTTGTGATTGGTGTAGAGCCTCCTCAACGGCTGTGATTGGTGTAGAGCCTCCTCAACGGTTGTGATTGGTGTAGAGCCTCCTCAACGGTTGTGATTGGTGTAGAGCCGCCTCGACGGTTGTGATTGGTGTAGAGCCTCCTCAACGGTTGTGATTGGTGTAGAGCCTCCTCAACGGTTGTGATTGGTGTAGAGCCTCCACAACGGTTGTGATTGGTGTAGAGCCGCCTCAACGGTTGTGATTGGTGTAGAGCCTCCTCAACAGTTGTGATTGGTGTAGAGCCTCCTCAACGGCTGTGATTGGTGTAGAGCCTCCTCAACGGTTGTGATTGGTGTAGAGCCTCCTCAACGGCTGTGATTGGTGTAGAGCCTCCTCAACGGTTGTGATTGGTGTAGAGCCTCCTCAACGGTTGTGATTGGTGTAGAGCCTCCTCAACGGCTGTGATTGGTGTAGAGCCTCCTCAACGGCTGTGATTGGTGTAGAGCCGCTTCAACGGTACATTTTTGTAGCTATTTGTCGTTTTTTTTAACAATTTTGTTGTTTTCTGTCGCTTTTTTCAAAGTTTTTGTTGTATATTGGCTGTTTTTGTAGTTATTTGTCGTTTTTTTTCAACAATTTAGTCGCTATTTTACATTTTTGTAGCTATTTGTCATTTTTTTGTCAACAATTTATTCGCTTTTTTTACATTTCTTTAGCTATTTGTCGTTTTTTTTCAACAATTTTGTTGTTTTCTGTTTTTTTTTCAAAGTTTTCGTTGTATATTGGCTGTTTTTGTAGCTATTTGTCACGTTTTTCAGCGCTGTTATCACTTTATTATTGTATTCTGTGACAAAAAAACCTTCCCAGCCCTTCGTCACATGACTAATTAATGTTTCCACATATCCAAATGTTTGCCTTAGAGCCCATTGGAAATGCGTATTGTATTTGGAAACGCAATTTATTGAAAAAGTTAAATTAATAATGAATGTGATGTGTTTTATTTAGCGACATTGAATTGTATTGATCTATCCAAGATGTACTGTATTTCTAGGAGGTTTTCTATGCTGACTGATTATTGGTCCCCCCCCCTGACTGATTATTGGTCCCCCCCCTGACTGATTATTGGTCCCCCTGCTGGGCGCTCCCGCAGACCGAGATCTAGTTTTTGGCACGCCGCCGGCTCCGGTGAGTCCGGATGAATGACTCTGGTCCGCGGCTGTAAACAAGACAAAGATCCGGAAGTGGTGCGCTCGTGTCCGAGCTCCAATCTGCCAGCCATGGATTATGTCAGACTGCCGCTGCTGCTGGTTCTGGTTCTGGTTCTTGTTCCCCTCAGGTACCACCCCGGAGCAGCAGGGCTCCACGGGACAGGACAGCAGAAGCAGAACTGCTCCGCGGTGAAGCTGCATCTCTCCGCGGTGATCCGCCGGGTGGACCCGCGGTTCCTGTCCGTCACCATCGATGCCAGCCTGGCTGCAGAGGAGAAGTTCATGTCGCTGTTAAGGTGGGTGTCTGGTTCTTACTACTATACTACTACTAATACTACTACTACTACTACTACTACTACTACTACTACTAATACTACTACTACTACTACTACTACTGCTACTACTACTACTACTACTACTACTACTACTACTACTACTACTGCTACTACTGCTGCTGTACACAGGGAACATACTACTAATACTACTACTACTACTACTACTGCTGCTGTACACAGGGAACATACTACTACTATACTACTACTGTTACTGCTACTACTACTACTGTACACAGGGAACATACTACTACTACTGCTGTACACAGGGAACATACTACTAATACTACTGCTGTACACAGGGAACATACTAGTAATACTGCTGTACACAGGGAACATACTACTACTACTACTGCTGTACACAGGGAACATACTACTACTACTACTACTACTGCTGTACACAGGGAACATACTAGTAATACTGCTGTACACAGGGAACATACTACTACTACTACTACTGCTGTACACAGGGAACATACTACTAATACTACTGCTGTACACAGGGAACATACTAGTAATACTGCTGTACACAGGGAACATACTACTACTACTACTGCTGTACACAGGGAACATACTACTAATACTGCTGTACACAGGGAACATACTAGTAATACTGCCGTACACAGGGAACATACTACCACTACTACTGCTGTACACAGGGAACATACTACTACTACTACTGCTGTACACAGGGAACATACTACTACTACTGCTGTACACAGGGAACATACTACTACTACCACTGCTGTACACAGGGAACATACTACTACTACTACTACTACTACTGCTGTACACAGGGAA
>CM042442.1:32750671-32755671 GCA_023631565.1 Gymnocephalus cernua | reverse complement strand
TTGTTGTTTTTTTCAACGTTTTAGTCACTTTTTTGGACGTTTTTGTTGCTTTTTATAAACCTTTTTTCAAGGTATTTGTCACTCTTTGTTTTATTTTAGGTTTCTGTCACTTGTTACGACGTTTTGTCAGTCTTTGCCCCCTCGGGGTTTGGACCCCTGATGATACACTGAAGCTGTTGTATTTATCTCTCCAGCTCTCCCAAGATCAGGACGCTGGCAAAAGCATTAACGCCATCTTTTCTGAGATTTGGGGGGACGAGACAAGACTTCATGGTGTTCACCCCCCGGAGGTTTCACCGCGACGCTGCAGGTTTCACCGCCGGTAAACGCTTTCATATAATCACCAAGTTCATATAATGATGATGAAGGTAGTTTTAATCCTTTGTACTGTTGTAATGTTGACTTCTCCTTTCTGCCGTGCAGGAGTATCAGTATCTTTTGAATTTGTATCCTCCTGTTTGGCAGCATTACAATAAAAAAAAACATAATTACATAATACCCTACATTAACATAATACCCTACATTAACCTTAGCTAGCGGCTACCTTAGCTAGCGGCTACCTAACATTAACCTTAGCTAGCGGCTACCTAACGTTAACCTTAGCTAGCGGCTACCTAACGTTAAGCTTAGCTAGCGGCTACCTAACGTTAAGCTTAGCTAGCGGCTACCTAACGTTAACCTTAGCTAGCGGCTACCTAACGTTAACCTTAGCTAGCGGCTACCCTACATTAACCTTAGCTAGCGGCTACCTTAGCTAGCGGCTACCTAACGTTAACCTTAGCTAGCGGCTACCTAACATTAACCTTAGCTAGCGGCTACCTAACATTAACCTTAGCTAGCCGCTACCAAACGTTAAGCTTAGCTAGCGGCTACCTAACATTAACCTTAGCTAGCGGCTACCTAACGTTAACCTTAGCTAGCGGCTACCCTACGTTAACCTTAGCTAGCGGCTACCTTAGCTAGCGGCTACCTAACGTTAACCTTAGCTAGCGGCTACCTAACGTTAACCTTAGCTAGCGGCTACCTTAGCTAGCGGCTACCTTAGCTAGCGGCTACCTAACGTTAACCTTAGCTAGCGGCTACCTAACGTTAACCTTAGCTAGCGGCTACCTAACGTTAACCTTAGCTAGCGGCTACCCTACGTTAACCTTAGCTAGCGGTTACCTAACGTTAACGTTAGCTAGCGGCTACCTAACATTAACGTTAGCTAGCGGCTACCTAACGCTGACTTTAGCTAGCATTAGCTGATACTAGCGATTTTTAGCGACATATTTTGGGCTTCATTTAATAAACATAACTTGTAGTAGCACACAATCGTATGTGTATTGTTTTGATTACAATGTGCGGAATTACTTTGTTGCCTATTGATGTCTATATATTTCTATTATATATTTCTATTTATTATATATTATTTATATATTTCTCACCGTTAATCACCGGCATCTGTACCGCATCGGGTCGCCATTGTTGTTTATGTGTGTGTGACGTCAGAAACTGTAACTGGGAGAACAACGATCTGGTACGAGTTCACGGGTAGTAAGTTACGGGTTGGACCGGCGTTCCAGGGCGCTTTCACGGGTAGAAGGTGGTGAAAACACGGGTTACGGGTCGGCTGGAACGCAGCATTAAACTGGACTTAGCTGCACCCCGTGACGTGGTTGTTTCTCTGTGGTTGTTAGATGGATCCTGTGATGATCTGGAGCTTCCCTCGTGGCTGGAGGACCGGCTGAAGAAGGACTGGACCCGACAGCAAGCGGTCCTGATGAGAGAAGATCTGCACAGGAAGTACCGACGGGTCAAGTACACAGGTACCAGTCGGACTTTCTTCTGTTGGCAGGAAAGTGCTTCCATAGTTTTACACGATGAGTTCCAGTCTGAAACATCAGTGACTTCAACAAATGTGGTGCCACAAAAAAAAAACAAGATGGCAGTGGCAGCAAAAGCTGGATGGGCCAGTTAAAATAAGCTCGATGGGGGGAGGGCGGCCGCCGGCCGAGCAGGATGGTAACTCGTCACTTGTAACCGCGTTACTTAAAATGGCGGTTTCCCCCTTCCTGCTCCTCGGAGTATTTCTTGCTGAATTTAAATGAAAACAAGCTGCTTTGCTTTGCGTTTCATATTAGCTTGAAAAGCTTGCGCGCCAACGTCATTCATTTCATTGGATCACTTGCTGGCAGCCTGTGGGCGGGGCTTAAGAGTCCACACGTGGGGTAGAAGCCGCAGATTGGCTGAGAAGCTTTCACTCAAAGCTTTCCTCGAACTGCTAGAATGAAAATCACTCACTATAGGCCTGGGTCAAAATGGGCGAGGCCCAGACACTGGTCACTGTTAGTAGCGTCCTGAGGACCGGGACAGTCCTCAGGACGCTACTAACAGGACAGGACAGTGTGTCTCAGACACTGTCCTGTCCTGTTAGTAATGTCCTGAGGACTGTCCTGGGAGTCACAGGACAGTGTCTGACTGTCCTGTTAGTAATGTGTCTGACTCAGTAATGTCCTGAGTCAGACACTGTCCCGGGACAGTCATGGGAGTCACAGGACAGTGTCTGACTGTCCCGGGACAGTCAGACACTGTCCTGTGACTCCCATGACTGTCCCAGGACAGTGTGGACAGTGTCTGACTGTCCCGGGACAGTGTCTGACTGTCCCGGGACACTGTCCGACTGTCTGTCCCGGGACAGTCAGACACTGTCCTGTGACTCCCATGACTGTCCCAGGACAGTGTGGACAGTGTCTGACTGTCCCGGGACAGTGTCTGACTGTCCCGGGACAGTCAGACACTGTCCCGGGACAGTCAGACACTGTCCTGTGACTCCCATGACTGTCCCAGGACAGTGTGGACAGTGTCTGACTGTCCCGGGACAGTCATGGGAGTCACAGGACAGTGTCTGACTGTCCCGGGACAGTCAGACACTGTCCCGGGACAGTGTCTGACTGTCCCGGGACAGTGTCTGACTGACTGACTACTCCTCCGTCTGACAGATGTGTCTTCCTCTTCCTGTCCCAGAGGAAACGGTGGACCTGCTGCACTCGTTCTCCAGCTGCTCGGGGATGGATCTGATCTTCGGGCTCAACGCTCTGCTCCGAACCGCCGACAACAGCTGGAACAGCAGCAACGCCCGCTCGCTGCTGCAGTACTGCGAGTCCAGAGGCTACCGGATCAACTGGGAGCTGGGCAACGGTACGCTGACAGCAAGTAGATTTACACTCTCAGAGTTAGGGAGACACTGCAGGGGACAGGGTGTGTGTGTGTGTGTGTGTGCGTGTGTGTGTGTGTGTGAGTCTCTGTGTGTGTGTGTGTGTGTGTGTGTGTGTGTGTGTGTGTGTGTGTGTGTGTGTGTGTGTGTGTGTGTGTGTGTGTGTGAGTCTCTGTGTGTGTGTGTGTGTGTGTGTCTGTGTGTGTGTGTGTGTGTGTGTGTGTGTGTCTCTGTGTGTGTGTGTGTGTGTGTGTGTGTGTGTGTGTGTGTGTGTGTGTATGTGTGTGTGTGTGTGTGTGTGTGTGTGACTTCTATCTTCTACTCATATTGAAACTGTGAGGTCTCAGATCTGAACATTGACTTCTCTTTTCTTCCTGTGGTTTGAGGCTGTTACACACTTAGAGACGTAATAACTGGTAGTTCTGCTATGTGTGTGTGTGTGTGTGTGTGTGTGTGTGTGTGTGTGTGTGTGTGTGTGCGCGTGTGTGTGTGCGCGTGTGTGCGTGTGTGTGTGTGTGCGTGTCCCTCTGCTCTGGTTTCCCTCAACTCTTCTGTAGTTATATAGTATTTTGAAATGGACGTTTTCAATTGATTATTTTTTTGTTTGTTTGTTGTTTTCTTAAGATTTTTTATGCAAGACGTATACTTCTATCAGAGTATTTTTTACACTGTGGACTTGCTGCTCGTGTCGGAGTTTGTAGAATACCAAATCTTAATTTTGACTTAAAGATTAAATCTTTTATTGTAACTGTATATCTGTTCCAAATATGGGTTATCGCTTTTATTAACTACCAATGATAATCGGCCTAAAAAACTGGTATTGGTCAAACCCTAGAAATGAACCGTTTGGTTTGAAGTGTGTGTGTGTGTGTGTGTGTGTGTGTGTGTGTGTGTGTGTGTGTGTGTGTGTGTGTGTGTGTGTGTGTGTGTGTGTGTGTGTGTGTGTGTGTGTGTGTGTTCAGAACCGAACAGCTATGAGAAGAAGGCCGGGATTCGAGTGGATGGATATCAGCTGGGAAAGGATTTCACCCGTCTCCGAGAGATGATGTCACAATCCAAACTTTACCACGACGCCGGACTGTTCGGGCCGGACGTGGGCCAGCCCCGAGACCGCCGGACGGACCTGCTGGAGGGGTGAGAGGTCACACGTTTCTGTCAACTCATCGCTGAGTCAGCACAACGTCTGCCATTGTTTCACAAAAAACATTATTTCACCTCGCAGAACGCTGCCTCCATCGCTTAGATAGTGTGTGTGTGTGTCTCTGTGTGTGTGTGTGTGTGTGTGTGTGTGTGTGTGTGAGAGAGAGTCTGTCTGTGAGTGTGTGTGTGTGTGCGTGTGTGTGTGTGTCTGTGTGTGTGTGTGTGTGTGTGTGTCTCTGTGTGTGTGTGTGTGTGTGTCTGTGTGTCTCTGTGTGTGTGTGTGTGTCTGTGTGTCTCTGTGTGTGTGTGTGTGTGTGTGTGTGTGTGTGTGTGTGTGTGTGTCTCTGTGTGCGTGTGTCTGTCTGTGTGTGTGTGTGTGTGTGTGTGTGTGTGTGTGTGTGTGAGAGAGAGTCTGTCTGTGAGTGTGTGTGTGTGTGCGTGTGTGTGTGTGTCTGTGTGTGTGTGTGTGTGTGTGTGTCTCTGTGTGTGTGTGTGTGTGTGTCTGTGTGTCTCTGTGTGTGTGTGTGTGTCTGTGTGTCTCTGTGTGTGTGTGTGTGTGTGTGTGTGTGTGTGTGTGTGTGTGTGTCTCTGTGTGCGTGTGTGTGTGTGTGTCTGTGTGTGTGTGTGTGTGTGTGTGTGTCTCTGTGCATGTGTGTGTGTGTGT
>CM042442.1:32693171-32735671 GCA_023631565.1 Gymnocephalus cernua | reverse complement strand
CACACACACACACACACACACACACACACACACACACACGCACACATACACACACACATATACACACACACACACACGCCAGAGATCTGGGTCCGTGTAGTTCAGTGTGTTCTCTGATGCTGGAGTGTTTTATTTATAGAAGATATGCTGTTTCTAATAAAGTTATTTTCTAATTCTCTTACAGAGTGTTGACACGCTACTACTTTATTTTAGCAATTTATACGGAAAGATACGTTGACAACCAAGTGTAGATTAGTTAAAGATGCAGTAGATAATATTATAAAACTACCTTTGTGTCATATATCAGCTGAAACTGACCCGATGTTCCAGTAGAACTACATGAAGCAGGTCATTCCTCTGGCTCCACCTACAGCCTGGAGTGGGATTTACAAAAATCCACCGCTCCCTGTTCAGATGCACCAATCAGGGCCAGGGGGGGCGTGTCTAACTGTTCAGATGCACCAATCAGGGCCACGGGGGCGTGTCTAACTGTTCAGATGCACCAATCAGTCTGAATGTGAAAGAATCTCCTTTTTCCTGTAGGAGACGCTCTCCTTTGTGTGTGTGTATGTGTGTATTACTCCAGTACTGTTACTCCAGTACTCAGTTACTCTGGTACTCAGTTACTCTAGTACTCAGTTACTCCGGTACTCAGTTACTCCGGTACTCAGTTACTCCAGTACTCAGTTACTCTGTGTGTGTGTGTGTGTGTTACTCCAGTACTCAGTTACTCCAGTACTCAGTCACTCTGGTACTCAGTTACTCCAGTACTCAGTTACTCTAGTACTCGGTTACTCCAGTACTCAATTACTATAGTACCCAGTTACTCCAGTACTCAGTTACTCCAGTACTCAGTTACTCTGGTATTCAGTTACTCTAGTACCCAGTTACTCCAGTACTCAGTTACTCAGATGCACCAATCAGGGCCAGAGGGCGTGTCTAACTGTTCAGATGCACCAATCCTGGCCGGGGGGGGGGGGGGGCGTGTCTAACTGTTCAGATGCACCAATCAGTGCCAGGGGGCGTGTCTAACTGTTCAGGTGCACCAATCAGTGTCAGGGGGCGTGTCTAACTGTTCAGGTGCACCAATCAGGGCCAAGGGGGGTCTAACTGCGTGTCAATCCCTGCTCATGCACATGCATTCATTCTCCCTTGTGGGGGGAGGGGCTTAGGAGACCGTTTTGGGGGGGGGGGGGACTGAGAAGTTGTTGATGTTCACATTTTTGGGCTAAATCCTGGATCTTCACCATCCACCTACGGCTCCTTTAAGCCTCGTGTTCCCGTCGACCGTGCTAATTATTTATTCTTTCTGGGTCCAAATTTCAAATTAAAACTTTTTTTAGGGACGTTTTTGTCACTTTTTTCAAAGAACTTCGTCACTTTTTTCCGATGTTTTTGTCACTTTTTTTTTTTTTTTTTGTACTTTTTGGTCACTTTTTGAAATTCTTTTGTTACAAATTTCCGACGTTACTGTCGATGTTTTTGTCGATTTTTCTGCACTTTTTTAAAAAGTTTTTATTTTATTTTTTTCCCAAAAGAATTGTCACTTTTTTCCAACATTCTTTGATCTTTTTTTTTTTTCAAATTCAATGAAAGTAGTGAACTGATCCTTTATTTAACTCGTGAAGAGAGTTGTACGGAATCATCCACGTTATGTTTTTGAAAGAAACCCAGATTTTACTTTTAGAGAACGGGTCAGATTAGACCGGAGGACGACAGGAGGGATCATGTATTCATACAGTTTTATACAGAATGAAAGTACTCAGGAAAGTATCGATGTTTTTGCTCGTGTGTGGCAGAACTTGTAGACGTTCAAACTGTTGTTTGAAGTTCACAAGAAAACGTGACTCAGCGATTCTGAGTTTAGTGCTTTGAGTGTTTCAGCAGCAAAAACACAAACCTAGCAGAAGAAATACATTTAAAGTATTTATTTCTTTAACCCTTGTGTTGTCTTCCGGTTGACTTGTTGTCCTTCTGGGTCTAAATTAACACTTTATTTTTATTACAGTTTTTTTTGTTGATATTTTGACACATTTTCTGATGTTTTTGTCCCTTTTTTAAAGCACTTTTTTCAATGTTTTTGTCACTTTTTTGATGTTTTTGATGCAAATTTCTTTTTTGGGATGCCAAAGTTTAGTCAGGTTTTAAACCCATTTCAATTTTTTCCAAATTATATCAAATTGAATATCCAAAATTCAATGAAAGTAGTGATCAAGTACTTGCAATTCTACTTAATGTTTTGGGTAATTTGGTTAAAAAGAAACTCATATTTCTCTTATAGAAGTTTTGAGAACGGGTCAAATTTGACCCGAGGACAACACGAGGGTTAATTAAATCACAGAAAAACTGGGCGCCCGGACAGCTCAGTCGGTAGAGCGGGCGCCCATATATAGAGGTTTGACTCCGACCTGCGGCCCTTTGCTGCATGCCGCCCCCCCCCCTCCCCTCCCCTCCCCTCTCATGTCATCATCTGTCCTGTCAATAATAAAGGAAAATGCCCCCAAAAATAATCTTTAAAAAAGAAAAATAATAATAATCTCAGATGAACTGAAGCTGTGATTTTCTCCAACCAATAAAAAATGGCGCTTTACACAAAACGTTTACTAAATAACTAAAACGCCATAAAAACACTATTTCATTCTTATATTAGAGATCCACAAACAATCCAGACAGAGTCAATGTTACAATAATCAATAATCAATGAGTCAAATCATATTTTCTGTGTAGTTTGCTTTTTATTTGCACTTAAAGAAAACAAACACGTGCTGGTGTTGTAGCTGCAGACTAGCGTTGGGTATTATTTGTTGTTTTTTCCGATACCGGTGCTAAAACAATACTTTAAAACGGTGCCGGTGCCTAAACTGGAATATATGTAATATATAATATATATTTATAATGTATAAAATATAAAATATAGAACAAAGGAGCACAAAGCGACAGTTGGAGACATTAAAGAACGGCTTGTTTATTGCTAAAGCCATGTGGTCAAAATGAAATGATTGATTAATAACTTATAACAATAACTTATAATGACTTATTTCACCGGTAAGTTTCTGGTAAACGACAAAAACAAGCGGCGTTTGGTGTTTTTTTGCCCCCAACGTCGCCTTCTAGGCAGCGCGGCGATGGTTAAGGTTACGGTTAGCTGCCTGGAAGGCGACGCTGGGGGCAAAAAAACACCATCGAGCAAAACAAGCACCAGATGGGAAAAAAAGGTATTTTACAATAACTTTGAATGCACCACGAGGCTTGTGAGTTTCAAGTGAACGCAGCGTCTGTGTTGTTGTTCAGACGTCGGTCAGACTGTTACGTCTCGCCGTTGGAATCCTCTACGGTAAATACAGTCACACGTTACACCGCTTAACGTCAGCTGGCAGCGTTTTAACCGTTGTGTTTAATCCAGCTACTAGCTAACGGTAACGTACCTGCTAGCTAAAGGTAACGTAGCGTCCCGTGCAGCGAGGCTTCTGGGAAAAAAAAGTCAGACACCGAAATGAGGAAACAAAAGTTTTGTTCTTATTCGGTCTCGTTACTACCGTTTACGTCAGTACCCAACCCGAGTGCAGACAGATGTGTGTGTGGCTGCAGCCAGATGTTGATGTGTGTGGCTGCAGCCAGATGTTGATGTGTGTGGCTGCAGCCAGATGTTGATGTGTGTGGCAGATGTTAGGCTTCCTCCTGCTCCTCTCCGTGTGTGATGATGTAACACAGAGATTTGTAATCCAGGTTTCCGGCCGCGTCGATGTTCGACGACTGAAACATCTGCTTCACCTGCAGTCAGATTCATAATTAATATCACTAACGAGGAACTAATGATCCGAGTTACACGTGTTGATGTACAGTTAGATACAAAACAGAATGGAAAACAATGTCACAGTGTCAAAAATCAAAGCAACAAAAACAAAAACATTTTTTGAAAAAAAACATTTTTTGAAAAAAAAAAGATTTTTTTGAAAAAAAAAAGATTTTTTTGAAAAAAAAAAGATTTTTTTGAAAAAAAAAAGATTTTTTTGAAAAAAAAAAGATTTTTTTGAAAAAAAAAAGATTTTTTTGAAAAAAAAAAGATTTTTTTGAAAAAAAAAAGATTTTTTTGAAAAAAAAAAGATTTTTTTGAAAAAAAAAAGATTTTTTTGAAAAAAAAAAGATTTTTTTGAAAAAAAAAAGATTTTTTTGAAAAAAAAAAGATTTTTTTGAAAAAAAAAAGATTTTTTTGAAAAAAAAAAGATTTTTTTGAAAAAAAAAAGATTTTTTTGAAAAAAAAAAGATTTTTTTGAAAAAAAAAAGATTTTTTGGAAAAAAAAAAGATTTTTTTGAAAAAAAAAAGATTTTTTTGAAAAAAAAAAGATTTTTTTGAAAAAAAAAAGATTTTTTTGAAAAAAAAAAGATTTTTTTCAAAAAAAGATTTTTTTCAAAAAAAGATTTTTTTCAAAAAAAGTTTTTGAAAAAAAGATTTTTTTGAAAAAAAGAGATTTTTTTGAAAAAAAGAGATTTTTTTGAAAAAAAGATTTTTTTTAAAAAAAGAGATTATAGAGAGAAATAAGGTTGAAAAAAGAAGAAAAAAATTTACATTAAATGTTTTTGATGTGCTGATTTAAAGCGACAGTGTTTGAGTGTTAAACAGTGTGACAGGAAGTGGTTACCTCCTCAGGTGTGAGTGTTAAACAGTGTGACAGGAAGTGGTTACCTCCTCAGGTGTGAGTGTTAAACAGTGTGACAGGAAGTGGTTACCTCCTCAGGTGTGAAGCGGTCCGCCTGCGTCATCAGAAGTTTCTGTAATCTGCAGAAAAACAACAAACACGTCAATTCAAACTTCAAAGGGTAAAAGTAACATTTTGTAAATGTGTAAATATTCTATTGGCTGTTGTTGTTGACTTCCTGTCGACCAATAAAAACACTCTTCTGTTGTCTACAGAAGAGTTGTCTTCTGAGGTCTCTCTTTTAAAAGATTTTAATCTCAATGTGACTCACCTGGTTAAATAAAGGATAAATAAATAATAACAGTATTATAAATACATATATTTATATATACATATATATATATATATATATATATATATATATATATATATATATATATATATATATATATATATATATATATATATAGTACATAATAAATAAGGTGACGTACTCGTGTGTGTGGACGAAGCCTCGGGCGTCTGGGTCGAACAGTTTGAAAGCGTTTAAGATGGTTTCTTCAGGGTCAGTGCCTGCACACACACACACACACACAGAGACAGACACACACAGACACACACACAGACACACACACATACAGACAGGTATACACACACACGCACACAGACACACACACATACACAGACACACACAGTAACACACACAGACACACACACACAGAGGCACACACACAGACACACACACACATACAGACAGGTATACACACACACGCACACAGACACACACACTAACACACACATACACAGACACACACGCAGACACACACACGCACACAGACACACACACTAACACACACGCGCACACACAGACACACACACACGCACACAGACACACACACATAGAAACACACACACAGACACACACGCACACAACACACACAAACACATACAAACACACACTCATCATACGCACACACACACACAACACACGCACGTTGGTGAACGCCTTATCAAAACTAATCTCTGTGATGCTAAATATGTCTTTTATTTATTTATTTATTTATGTAGTTAGTAAAAGAACACAATAATACATTATTCAAATATAACTTTACATCCATCCACACAACGTTCACTACACGTTCAAATGAAGCCACGCCCCTTTAGGAGACAGGAAGTGAGGCGCTGCTTAAAATGTGCTATCTTTAGTATAGACTGGAGGCGTTGTTCCTTTAAGGTTCTCACCGTGCAGCTTTTCTCCGAACAGGTTGAGGAACATGGTGAAGTTGATCGGGCCGCTGGCTTCCTTCAGCATGTCTTCCAGCTCCTTGTCCTTCACGTTGAGTTTACCTGAAACACAAGGGAGGGTTGAGATCTCCAACTATCCAGGAGGTCCCTGAACATCTCTGGATGGATTCAGAAAAGAGACAAAAAAAAAATTGTAGAAAAAAAGAGACAAAAATGTAGAATTTTTTTTAGAAAAAAGACCAGCGTTGAAAAAAGGTTAAAAAAATGAAAATAAAACTGGAAAGAATTTGAAAAAAAATGGAAAAAGAGATTTTTTGTTAAATTGTTAAGACATTTTAGACAAAAAAGTTGAAAGAAATATGCAGAGAAATTGTCAAAAAAACTAATCCTAAAAAGGTGACCAAAACATTGAAAATGAAGAAAAACGTCAGTTAAAGCATGTACTCCCCCCCCCCGTTAAAAAAATTGAAAAGAAATTGGAAAATAAATTGAAGAGAATTTTTTTCAAAAAAAGATTTTTTTTCAATAAAAGATTTTTTTTCAAAATTGTTAAAAGACATTTTTTTACAAGACACAAACATTGACATTTTCGCCCATAAAAGACAAAAAAGTTGAAAAAAATACGCAGAGAAATTGTCAAAAAACAAATCCTAGAAAGGTGACCAAAACATTGAAAATGAACAAACACTTCCGTTAAAGCATGCACTCCCCCCCCCCCTTTAAATTACACCGATGATGTAATAACTTTAATTTATTTCTACTTTTCCGTCTTTATTATTTAATTGATTTACTAATTTGTATCTATTACACTGCAACAACAAACTGTACTTTTACAGATAAAATGATTTTCTTCTCATATAAAAACTCTCTCTGTGAATACATATACGCTAAGTTATATTGGGCGGCGTACGAACCCAGAGACGCGTACGTGTCCTTCAGATCTTCTTTATCGATGAATCCGTCCCGGTTCTGGTCGATCAGCGTGAACGCCTGCGTTCAAAACACAAAGTTACACTCACGTGGCTGACGGGGAGACTACAGCAGGGACAGGGCCAACGTGGCTGACGGGGAGACTACAGCAGGGACAGGGCCAACGTGGCTGATGGGGAGACTACAGCAGGGACAGGGCCAACGTGGCTGACGGGGAGACTACAGCAGGGACAGGGCCAACGTGGCTGATGGGGAGACTACAGCAGGGACAGGACCAACGTGGCTGACGGGGAGACTACAGCAGGGACAGGACCAACGTGGCTGACGAGGAGACTACAGCAGGGACAGGGCCAACGTGGCTGACGGGGAGACTACAGCAGGGACAGGGCCAACGTGGCTGACGGGGAGACTACAGCAGGGACAGGACCAACGTGGCTGAGGGGGAGACTACAGCAGGGACAGGACCAACGTGGCTGATGGGGAGACTACAGCAGGGACAGGGCCAACGTGGCTGACGGGGAGACTACAGCAGGGACGGGACCAACGTGGCTGATGGGGAGACTACAGCAGGGACAGGGTCAACGTGGCTGACGGGGAGACTACAGGAGAGACAGGGCCAACGTGGCTGACGGGGAGACTACAGCAGGGACAGGGCCAACGTGGCTGACGGGGAGACTACAGCAGGGACAGGGCCAATGTGGCTGACAGGGAGACTACAGCAGGGACAGGGCCAACGTGGCTGACGGGGAGACTACAGCAGGGACAGGACCAACGTGGCTGATGGGGAGACTACAGCAGGGACAGGGCCAACGTGGCTGACGGGGAGACTACAGCAGGGACGGGCCAACGTGGCTGACGGGGAGACTACAGCAGGGACGGGACCAACGTGGCTGATGGGGAGACTACAGCAGGGACAGGACCAACGTGGCTGACGGGGAGACTACAGCAGGGACAGGACCAACGTGGCTGATGGGGAGACTACAGCAGGGACAGGGCCAACGTGGCTGACGGGGAGACTACAGCAGGGACAGGGCCAACGTGGCTGACGGGGAGACTACAGCAGGGACAGGACCAACGTGGCTGATGGGGAGACTACAGCAGGGACAGGGCCAACGTGGCTGACGGGGAGACTACAGGAGAGACAGGGCCAACGTGGCTGACGGGGAGACTACAGCAGGGACGGGACCAACGTGGCTGATGGGGAGACTACAGCAGGGACAGGACCAACGTGGCTGATGGGGAGACTACAGCAGGGACAGGACCAACGTGGCTGATGGGGAGACTACAGCAGGGACAGGGCCAACGTGGCTGATGGGGAGACTACAGCAGGGACAGGGCCAACGTGGCTGACGGGGAGACTACAGCAGGGACAGGGCCAACGTGGCTGACGGGGAGACTACAGCAGGGACAGGACCAACGTGGCTGACGGGGAGACTACAGCAGGGACAGGGCCAACGTGGCTGACGGGGAGACTACAGCAGGGACGGGACCAACGTGGCTGATGGGGAGACTACAGCAGGGACAGGGCCAACGTGGCTGACGGGGAGACTACAGGAGAGACAGGGCCAACGTGGCTGATGGGGAGACTACAGCAGGGACAGGGCCAACGTGGCTGACGGGGAGACTACAGCAGGGACAGGACCAACGTGGCTGATGGGGAGACTACAGCAGGGACAGGGCCAACGTGGCTGACGGGGAGACTACAGCAGGGACGGGACCAACGTGGCTGATGGGGAGACTACAGCAGGGACAGGGCCAACGTGGCTGATGGGGAGACTACAGAGAACAGAGATTATTGAAACGTGTCCAGATGATGAAAGCTCTAATCACCTCTTTGAACTCTTGGATCTGAGTTTGTTCAAACATGGAGAAAACGTTGGACGAGGCTCTCTGTGCTCTCTTGGCTCCTCCTTCCTTCTTCTTGGTCTTTCTGCTCGCCTACAAATATATACAAATATATATACACACAGGGATGCACCAAATATTCAGCCACCGAAAATTTTCGGCCGAAAATGACCCAATGGCCCAAAATGAAATACTTTTATCACCGAAACAATACGGCCGACATTTTGTGATGATGCAAACAGAAACTGTGACCTCCACGTGTCTGAAGCAGCATGTCTGCTGTGTGGACGTATTTCAGCGTATCTGAGAAAGACCCACGGACTAAGAGAAGAGGTTGAGACGGACCACGGAGTGAAAACAATGACAAGTAGCTCTTAGAGTCCGTCAGCACACGTTTCAGTGAGATCTGTTCAGATCCTCGGCACTTCATCACGACTGTACTTGATCCGCGTTATAAAGACCATTACTTGGATGTGGAAATAAAGCAGCATGCACGAGAAATGATCCAGATGGAGACGGAGCAGCGCATGGATCAGAGCGCAGACAAAAAAGACTCATCTCTCTGCACCAGATGAGGGGCGTGCACCCTCGTTGTCTGACATGTTCAGTGAAAATCCTGCAAGAAAGTGCCTCAAATAATAATAATAATAATAATAATAATAATAGGTAAGCAATGTGCTAAATAAATATTTGCATAATTTGTAATTGATTTATTCTTTGAAACTTTAATATTAATTTATACAATTGCAATGCCTTGATTTTAGTAAAGTTAGTACACAGTCATACTAGCCATAAATGCAATAGTACTAATAATTGGCATCATTTCTTTTAGTGTTTCGGTTTTGGCCAAGAATTTTCATTTCGGTGCATCCCTAATATACACAGAAACTGTTAGTGTTTTATATGTATAGTGTTTTATATATATATATATATATATATACAAATATATATATATATATATACAAATATATATATATATACAAATATATACGGAGAAACTTTATAGTGTTATAATCTCAGGCACAGAGAAGAAAAGAGTAGTGTTTTATATGTGTGTATATATATATACATATGTTTTTGTATTGGTATATATGGTTTTATAAGTAAAAGAAAATGCTCTGTGAATATCACCAAAAGTGACAAAAACGTCAAAAAAAAGACAAACATGAATAAATAACATCAAAAGCGTTTCTGAAAAAAAACTTTTGAAATTTCAAAAATGAAATTTCAAAAAGCGACAAATGAAAAAATAAAATGCCAAAAGCGTTGGGAAAAAATGTTCTTCTAAAAAAACAAGATAAGCTTTAAAAAACCCGACAAGAACATGAAGTCAAACCTGTTAAAAGTGTCATGTCAGTTTTAGTTTTTTACAGTTAAAAAATGTCTAAAAAGTAAAAGAAAATGTTTCCGAGATGTTTCTATTCCGAGAAAAGCGACAAAAACATGAAAAAAGTGAGAATGCGAGAATGTTAAAGGAAGAAGTAAAGTACATTTACTGCAGTAAAGGATCTGAATACCTACAGTGACAGTAAACTGAATATAAAAACAGAAAAGTACTTGGTACGTACCATGTCTCTCCGTGACGATGCTGATGCTGAGTCTGCTGCAGGGCGTCTGATGTCTGAGGTTTAGGGAGTTTAAATAGCTGAGATGGAGCAGCTGTCTGCAGGCAGAGAGCACAGTGATGATAGTCGGAGTGAACATGGGGCGTTCAGGGACCTGCCACAGTTCACCTTACATGGGCAGAAAGATGGGTAAAAGCCTGGTTCTCTGGAGGAAACTCCAACAACTGCTGCTGTTTATCATCTTCATCATCATCGGAACATTTTAAAGTGTGGAGGGGGGGGGGGGCACGCCTCTTTTAGTTTTACACTGTTTATTCTTCTATTGCTCTCCTTTAAAGCTTTAAAACACGTTTTTCTTCTCAGGTTAACAACTGCTTTCATTTTGAATTTAAAGGGTAACTCCGTTGTTTTCAACCTGGACCCTGTTTCCCATGTTTTTGTGTCTAAGTGACTGATGGGAACAACAATCTGAGTGTCTGACAACATTATGAAAGGATTTCTAAGGAGGTCGACCTTTCTGTTAAAGAGTAAGATCATTTTTTTTAAACATAAAAACATCCGCGAAATTGCGTTCGCTTAACCCACCAGACTCCATGTAAATAAACAGTGATTTAAGCATCGTAAAACACACTTCATTCAAAGTGGACAGAAACTAAATCAAACTATGAAAAGCCGGTTTTGGGTCGTCTTTCCACTTTTCCAACCATCACAACTCTAGTTCTGGTTGAAATAAACACATAGTTTACAGATTTACATGTGAGAATATGTCGGCTCTGTACACGCTAAAAGTCCTGTTTTTTAAATGGAGTCTGGTGGGTTTAGCGCTAGTGACTTCAGAGCTGTTTCTGGTTAAACAGAAACAGAAGCCTGTTTATTTATTCATGAAGTCAAATTGAAATCAAGAGAACAAATGAATGAAATCAATGTGAGCATCAAAAATAAATAAAAATACTTGTTTAAAGTGCCCAGTGGACGTTTTTTAATACGTTTTTTTTCTGTAAGCTGTTTTAAAAGTTTTTTTTGGTCACTTTTTCTAATGTATTTTGTAGATTTTTTAAAAGTTTTTTGTCACTGTTTCCCAAACTTTTTGTTGATTTTTTCGGCGCTTTTAAAAAATGTTTTTTATTTTTGTCAAGTTTTTTGGAGATAGCCTAGTTAGGGTCCAAAATGATGTCATATCACAGATTCTTTTCATTGAAAACTGTCACATTGTTTTTGAGGGAGAACCCTAAATTCCTCGCCAAATATGTGCACTTAAACCTTCCACAAACCCAGAGATAACACCAGTATTCAGATGGGCACCTTTTTTTTAATGTAATGACTATGATTTGAATATTTTAGCCTCATTCTGCATTGTGTTTTTACTGCTGAGTCATAGTGTGAATTATTCTGTTATCAGCTGCATTGACACAAATACTTTACATCCTCACAAACTCCAGCAGTGAGGTGTTACTGGAAACCACTCCGTCCCAGTTCAGAGTTGGTATGTGGAACTTTTAACCCTTCAATTTAACATGTCAAATATCCGTGGAACTTAAATGTATGTTGCTGTATTTGAAGCAGTTTGATCAGCGTCCACACGGCGGCGCTATAGTCTTTCTCTTCGGGTCCTCGTGTAGAAATATAACATACGGAGTTTAATAATGAGTTTTTCTACACAAGAGGAAGCGTCTGTCAACAGCAGTTTTTATTAGTAATAGCAAAAATATTAGTGGTATTATGCCTGGGCACTAAAATCTGTAAAATGTGTAAAACTGGGAAAACGCTGCCAAACTCCTTTGAATAATCTAACAACTTTATAAAATATTTGTATATGGGCAAATACATATAATGCAAGACGACGTATTTTGATGGATTATGAATTAACTGAGTGTACTCTAAAGGTCGGCTCACATAGGACATACAAAATATTACTTTCTATTGATAAAAAGGTAACTTTTATACTCTGATTGTGACGCGTCCTCCCAACCGCTTGTGAACCGCTGGAAAGGGATCAATGGAAATGCGGACACTACTAAAAGGTGAAATTCTTTTCAAAATGCTGTTTAATTTGTTTTTATACGATGCCGAATCAGAGGAGAGGTTCATCTTTTTAGAAACATGTCCTCCTTTTGCTGCTTAATAACAAATACGTGAAACGGACAGCGAGGCGACTTTAAATTGCAAGATTTGTCATTGAAGTTTGGCACAAACAAACTAAAACATGTTTATAGCCTGATTTGTAACAATTTCTTTCTGTAACCAAGAAAAAATCACCTCATTAATGACTTAAATAATAATAATAATAATAATAATTATTATTAGATTCATACATTAACATTTGAAATTATCATTTGCATGAAGAAAAGAAAATATGGAAACGACTGACTGACAAGTTTATTGCTATTTTATTTATTTGTATATTGCTTACAATTATTTCTAAAATGTTAAGTGATATAAAAAACGCCTGTTTTGTAATTAAAAGCATTGAATACAGTAAAAAGAAAACTTCCTTTTCTTAGGATGGCGACGGAATGTCCCGCCCCACTCTTCCTCTGATTGGCTAATTCTCGTTGCCTTCGTTGGTTGGATTGGTTAGGTTTCGAGAACACCAGGGTAAGCCAATCACATGCAGAGAAAGGCAGAGTAGGGCGGGACATTCCGTCGCCATCCTAGAAACGCAAATTCGCGGGGCTCAGCGGACCGTGAACGCGTCGCATTAAATATCACATTAATACTACACTACCCACAGCCCCCCGCGTTGAGCGATGTTGTAGGAAATCCGCTTGGGGCGGATTATTGTAATCCGACAGAGCGTCTGGACGACACCTCGGATCACGACAGAGCAGCGCAGCCCCGCAGCGGCCTGTAACAGCAGCACCGCGGCCAAGAATACGCGGGTAAAGTTATGATCTGACCGATTGCTCCTGAAGGCATCATCGGCGGTGCCTGGGCCGTTTCCTGGACCAGTCGATCCGTCTGACAGACACCGACAGCGGCTTGGCTGGCAGCACTGCACCGCGTAGCAGAGCAGAAACGGAGGAAGAAAAGCTTTAATTTGTTAGTTAAAGAGCTCTCCCCCCCTTTTCCCTTCCCTCCCCGTTAGGTTTAACTCAGCTCGGCTCGGCTCGGTCGCCCTGTCTGCGGAGAGAAGCTGTCGCGAGCCGTTGCCGCTGCCGCTGCTAACTCAGCTAGCGCGGCTAGCTAGCTAGCTAGCTCACTCTGGGGAGGAATTCATCAAGTTTAGGAGCAATTTAGCACATTTTTGAAACCTGCAACCCAACAAGGAGGGAGAATGTCGGCGAAAGAGCAAACCAAACTCTCCACCACTGAACGACCTATTAAAGGTATGTGACATTTTATTCCCTGACGGTTTCTTCTCCTTTGGTGCAGGAAGTTAACGGCTGTCAGAGCTAGCTTAGCGTGCTAAATGCGAGCAGCTTAATGACAGCCGTTAACACTTAATTTATTCGGTGTGTGTGTCTCTGTGTGTGTCTCTCTCTCCGTGTGTGTGTGTGTGTGTGTGTGTGTGTGTGTGTGTGTGTGTGTGTGTGTGTGTGTGTGTGTGGATCGTGGTGCTTACTACCGGCCTGTCCACCATCGAAGGGATGGATGAGGTAGACAGGTTATGCAAGTAAATCAATCCAAGCGGCAGCTAGCGAGTTAGCTTCTTTAGCTTTAGCTGTCCAGACTGCCAGATGTCAGTTATGGCTTCTGACATCGCGACGCCACGGTTTCACACCTGGCTGCTGTTCGGGGGAGACACCGTTTCACGTGGGGATGTGATTTAATGTGGAAGCTAACGTGTGTGTGTGTGTGTGTATACACCTTGACACTCACCGTGTGTGTGTGTGTGTGTGTGTGTGTGTGTACCTTGTCTCTCTCCATGTGTGTGTGTGTGTGTACGTACCATACGTGTGTGTACCTTGTCTCTCTCTCTCTGTGTGTGTGTGTGTGTGTGTGTACGTACCATGCGTGTGTGTACCTTGTCTCTCTCTCTCTGTGTGTGTGTACGTACCATGCGTGTGTGTACCTTGTCTCTCTCTCTGTGTGTGTGTGAGTGTGTATACCTTGTCGCTCTCCCTATATGTGTGTGTGTTTGTGTACATCGTCTCTCTGTGTGTGTCTGCGTGCATGTCAGGGCTGCACAATTAAATATGCATTAGTGCAATATCCTAGGGCTGCTCGATTATGAAAACTAATAATTAATTGCACGATTATTACATGTTGACTTGTGGAAACAGTGATACAGTTAAAAAAATCAACCGTGAAAACACCTTGAAGTGTGAAATTTCTCTTCATACTCAATATCAGAACATGAGATAAGATAAGAGTTTACTTGCAAACTGTGTGTGTGTGTGTGTGTGTGTGTGTGTGTGTGTGTGTGTGTGTGTGTGTCTGTCTCTCTGTGTGGGGGTGTGTGTGTGTGGGTGTGTGTGTGTGTGTGTGTGTGTGTGTTAGGGCCTCACAATCGCAATTTGATTGAAATCCCAATATGGACTAGTGCAATTTTCAAATCGCAGAGGGGGGTTGGTAGTAGTAGTAGTAGGTAGTAGTCCTTACCTAGGTACTGTCAGGACACGCCCTCATACTCTGCTTCTGACTGGCTAGTAGTCCTTACCTAGGTACTGTCAGGACACGCCCTCATACTCTGCTTCTGACTGGCTAGTAGTCCTTACCTAGGTACTGTCAGGGCACGCCCTCATACTCTGCTTCTGACTGGCTAGTAGTCCTTACCTAGCTACTGTCAGGACACGCCCTCATACTCTGCTCCTGACTGGCTAGTAGTCCTTACCTAGGTACTGTCAGGACACGCCCTCATACTCTGCTTCTGACTGGCTAGTAGTCCTTACCTAGGTACTGTCAGGACACGCCCTCATACTCTGCTTCTGACTGGCTAGTAGTCCTTACCTAGGTACTGTCAGGACACGCCCTCATACTCTGCTTCTGACTGGCTAGTAGTCCTTACCTAGGTACTGTCAGGACACGCCCTCATACTCTGCTCCTGACTGGCTAGTAGTCCTTACCTAGGTACTGTCAGGACACGTCCTCATACTCTGCTTCTGACTGGCTAGTAGTCCTTACCTAGGTACTGTCAGGACACACCCTCATACTCTGCTTCTGACTGGCTAGTAGTCCTTACCTAGGTACTGTCAGGACACGCCCTCATACTCTGCTTCTGACTGGCTAGTAGTCCTTACCTAGGTACTGTCAGGACACGTCCTCATACTCTGCTTCTGACTGGCTAGTAGTCCTTACCTAGGTACTGTCAGGACACGCCCTCATACTCTGCTTCTGACTGGCTAGTAGTCCTTACCGAGCTACTGAGCATGTGCGACTCACTACAAAGATGGAAGAGAAGTGAGATGTCTCACTCTGTAGCTAAAACAGAGAGCTCAACACACAGGGTGAAAAGAGGAGCTGCAGCAATGTGCAGTACAACAAAATATGGTGTTTTCTGAAAATGAAACCACATAAACCCATTCTGGTACAACCTCTAAATACAATGATGAACCTGAAAATGAGCATAATATGATCACTTTAAAAAAAACGTGTTGCTACGTTTTGTCGGGGCTGAACGTGGCCCAGGACGAGCTACACAGGTGTGGCATTTACACCTGCAACCATAGATCAATCTACTGGTTAGCTACTTTCTCAATCAATCAAACATGTCAGAAGAAAGCCGTCCACAAAGAGTGAAAAGAGAAATAAAAAGGTACTGCTGGGTTTCGGTATCGGTACAAAAATGTACTAGGAAAACCAAGTACTGAGGCAATTTTTTTATTGTACATGTCTCAGGGTGGACCACCTAGTGTCATCCAGTCTCTCCCCTGAGCTAGTGGTCTCAGGGTGGACCACCTAGTGTCATCCAGTCTCTCCCCTGAGCTAGTGGTCTCAGGGTGTACCACCTAGTGTCATCCAGTCTCTCCCCTGAGCTAGTGGTCTCAGGGTGGACCACCTAGTGTCATCCAGTCTCTCCCCTGAGCTAGTAGTCTCAGGGTGGACCACCTAGTGTCATCCAGTCTCTCCCCTGAGCTAGTAGTCTCAGGGTGGACCACCTAGTGTCATCCAGTCTCTCCCCTGAGCTAGTAGTCTCAGGGTGGACCACCTAGTGTCCTCCAGTCTCTCCCCTGAGCTAGTAATCTCAGGCTGCACCACCTAGTGTCATCCAGTCTCTCCCCTGAGCTAGTGGTCTCAGGGTGGACCACCTAGTGTCATCCAGTCTCTCCCCTGAGCTAGTGGTCTCAGGGTGGACCACCTAGTGTCATCCAGTCTCTCCCCTGAGCTAGTAGTCTCAGGGTGGACCACCTAGTGTCCTCCAGTCTCTCCCCTGAGCTAGTAGTCTCAGGGTGGACCACCTAGTGTCATCCAGTCTCTCCCCTGAGCTAGTAGTCTCAGGGTGGACCACCTAGTGTCATCCAGTCTCTCCCCTGAGCTAGTAGTCTCAGGGTGGACCACCTAGTGTCCTCCAGTCTCTCCCCTGAGCTAGTAATCTCAGGCTGCACCACCTAGTGTCATCCAGTTTCTCCCCTGAGCCAGTAGTCTCAGGCTGGACCACCTAGTGTCATCCAGTCTCTCCCCTGAGCTAGTAGTCTCATGGTGGACCACCTAGTGTCATCCAGTCTCTCCCCTGAGCTAGTAGTCTCATGGTGGACCACCTAGTGTCATCCAGTCTCTCCCCTGAGCTAGTAGTCTCAGGCTGCACCACCTAGTGTCATCCAGTTTCTCCCCTGAGCCAGTAGTCTCAGGCTGGACCACCTAGTGTCATCCAGTCTCTCCCCTGAGCTAGTAGTCTCATGGTGGACCACCTAGTGTCATCCAGTCTCTCCCCTGAGCTAGTAGTCTCATGGTGGACCACCTAGTGTCATCCAGTCTCTCCCCTGAGCTAGTAGTCTCAGGGTGGACCACCTAGTGTCATCCAGTCTCTCCCCTGAGCTAGTGGTCTCA
The DNA here is from genome assembly GCA_023631565.1 of Gymnocephalus cernua. Taxonomy (NCBI): domain Eukaryota; kingdom Metazoa; phylum Chordata; class Actinopteri; order Perciformes; family Percidae; genus Gymnocephalus; species Gymnocephalus cernua. The sequence continues at coordinate 32,718,522 of CM042442.1, read as the reverse complement.
GGCTGGACCACCTAGTGTCATCCAGTCTCTCCCCTGAGCTAGTGGTCTCAGGCTGGACCACCTAGTGTCATCCAGTCTCTCCCCTGAGCTAGTGGTCTCAGGCTGGACCACCTAGTGTCATCCAGTCTCTCCCCTGAGCTAGTAGTCTCAGGTGCTGTCCAGACGAAGACGTATTTCAATGCAAACGCACATCTTTTGCATCGTTTGGGCCGTCTGTCCACATGAATCCTGTAAACGCACTGCCCGTAAACGCACTTTTTTGAAACCTGGTCCCAGGGTGAATAAAAAAAAAAGCCGGCTCACGTTTGGCTTCATATGGACGGCGAAACCGCATACGTGCGTATCGATGATGTCATCCCCACACACCTCGGCCTAACAGCTTCGCCTTCAACCCAGCTGACGGCGCTAACAGGGACGCAACGCTGCTAGCTCGCTAATCTGTCTGCTCATCAACTCCTTGAACGGATTATAGTAACTGTTAGCACGGCTTATTGTAGAAAGGCTACTGCAAGAAAAACGTGTAGCTAGATTATCAAAAAGACATCGGATCATTGATGTTTGTTGACTGCCGATGTTAGCTAGCTAACGCTAGCTCTGCTAGCTGCAATCATGTCCGATAGAATGTAAACAAAGTTTACATTCTTTTTCTAGGTGGCCTTTATATAACGAGCAGTGGTGCAAGTTATTAAAGTCTAGTCCATGGATGTGTTAAGCTAAGAGAACTAGCTAACAGTCATGTTATGAACTTTTATATACTGTCTATGGTTATGAAAGGAAGTCACTGAAGGCTGCTCTTCTTCTTCGTTCCGTTCATTTCTGTAGCAATAACAGCGCCGCCTACAGGCCTGGCATATGAAGTACCGTGTTGAGTCATTTACATATGGATTCATCTGGACGTGAATTTTCTTGAACCGAATCCAGGGAAGACGGATGCGTTTTCATCCTAACGTCTTCATGTGGACGGGGCCTCAGGCTGGACCACCTAGTGTCATCCAGTCTCTCCCCTGAGCTAGTAGTCTCAGGCTGTACCACCTAGTGTCCTCCAGTCTCTCCTCTGAGCTAGTAGTCTCAGGGTGGACCACCTAGTGTCATCCAGTCTCTCCTCTGAGCTAGTAGTCTCAGGCTGTACCACCTAGTGTCATCCAGTCTCTCCTCTGAGCTAGTAGTCTCAGGCTGTACCACCTAGTGTCATCCAGTCTCTCCTCTGAGCTAGTAGTCTCAGGCTGTACCACCTAGTGTCATCCAGTCTCTCCTCTGAGCTAGTAGTCTCAGGCTGTACCACCTAGTGTCATCCAGTCTCTCCCCTGAGCTAGTAGTCTCAGGCTGGACCACCTAGTGTCATCCAGTCTCTCCTCTGAGCTAGTAGTCTCAGGCTGTACCACCTAGTGTCATCCAGTCTCTCCTCTGAGCTAGTAGTCTCAGGCTGGACCACCTAGTGTCATCCAGTCTCTCCTCTGAGCTAGTAGTCTCAGGCTGTACCACCTAGTGTCATCCAGTCTCTCCTCTGAGCTAGTAGTCTCAGACTGTACCACCTAGTGTCATCCAGTCTCTCCTCTGAGCCAGTAGTCTCAGGCTGGACCACCTAGTGTCCTCCAGTCTCCCCCCTGACCTAGTGGTCTCAGGCTGGACCAGCACGCAGCAGTTTTTTGGACGTTTTCTTTAAGCTTTTCCTATGTTTCTTTCACTTTTCTGGACGTTTTTGAAGATTATATTAACAATTGTCTCACTTTTCTTGCATTTTTCTCACTTTTTTTTGAAGTTTTTGTTACGTTTCTTGCACTTTTGTCACTTTTTTAGATGTTGTCACTTTTATTGCATTTTTGTCACTGTGTTTTTTAGAAGTTTTTGTCACTTTTTTCCAAATGTTTGTCACTTTTATTCAACGTTCTATTATCAATTTTTCTTCACATGCTATAAAATTGAATAAAACACCCAAATTCAATGGAAGTAGTGAACTGATCATGTATTTAACTTGTGAAGAGCGTTCTATGGAACCGTCCACGTTAACATTTGGTTGAAAGAAACCCACATTTCTGATGTAGAGAACGGGTCTCATTTGACCCGAGGACCACACGAGGCGTTAAGCCCGTCCACAGATGATCTTTGTATCGCCTGTTGACGGCCGTGTTGTGTTTGGCCGGAGCGCCTCTAACGTCGACCTCGGCGTTCCTGCTGATGTTTGCTCGTTAACCGTCCAGAGAGCAGCAGAAACATTTGGATGTGCCGGCTGTTTGAGCAGAGCAGCAGAATCAGGAACACAAAGCGGCCGTCTGTTTAATTCGCTCTCAGTTTGTTTATATTTGACTGGCTGCTGACCACAGACTCTACGGTGGCCAACGGGGACAAAGTTCAGCATCAAACAAGACAATTCACGTCTTATTGTGAAGTTATCACATTGTAGGAGACTTTAAAGTGCCCATATTAAGAAAAAAAAAACACTTTTTCTGGGATTTGGGGTGTTATTTTGTGTCTCTGGTGCTTCCACACACATACACACTTTGGAAAACAACCATCCGTGTTGTTCTGAGTGAGATACGGTTTCTGAATGATTCCTGCCTTCAGTCTCTGGGTGAGCTGGTCAACATCTGCAGGACTTTCTACGTCAGTAGCCGATGTCAGTAGACATGTCCCTGTTCTGCAGGTATTCCACGCTAAGGTGGAAGTGTTCCCTGTTTAGAAGAAGTCTCCCTGCTGATCCTGCCTTGAAGTTAGAGAAACAAACAGCTAGCTGATGTGATCTTACTGAGCTACTGAGCATGTGGGACTCACTACAAAGATGGTATAGAGGTGAGATGTCTCACTCTGTAGCTAAAACAGAGAGCTCAACACACAGGGTGAAAAGAGGAGCTGCAGCAATGTGCAGTACAACAAAAATATGGCGTTTTCTATGTCTTTACACACCAGAAACGTGTCTGACGCGACGCTGCTGCCCGCCTCGTCTGGACACGTGGATGTTTCCCGTTGATAAAATGACCTCCAGCAGTAGTATACTTAATGTTAAACATAAATATATTCTGATTTTATTACAGCAAAGACAACGTCGGCAAAATAGGCTACAGAATTATTATATATTATTATTATTGTTTTAAATGACATGTATATCTGCATTTTTGTCAAAACCTCGAGACTTTCAGACACGCTCACGCCACGCAGCTGACACGCTCACGCCACGCAGCTGACACGCTCACGCCACGCAGCTGACACGCTCACGCCACGCAGCTGACACGCTCACGCAGCTGACACGCTCACGCAGCTGACACGCTCACGCAGCTGACACGCTGACGCAGCTGACACGCTCACCCAGCTGACACGCTGACGCAGCTGACACGCTCACGCAGCTGACACGCTCACGCAGCTGACACGCTGACGCAGCTGACACGCTCACCCAGCTGACACGCTGACGCAGCTGACACGCTCACGCAGCTGACACACTCACGCAGCTGACACGCTCACGCCACGCAGCTGACACGCTCACGTAGCTGACACGCTCACGCAGCTGACACGCTCACGCAGCTGACACGCTCACGCAGCTGACACGCTCACGCAGCTGACACGCTGACGCAGCTGACACGCTCACCCAGCTGACACGCTCACCCAGCTGACACGCTGACGCAGCTGACACACTCACGCAGCTGACACGCTCACGCCACGCAGCTGACACGCTCACGTAGCTGACACGCTCACGCAGCTGACACGCTCACGCAGCTGACACGCTCACGCAGCTGACACGCCACGCAGCTGACACGCCACGCAGCTGACACGCTCACCCAGCTGACACGCTGACGCAGCTGACACGCTCACGCAGCTGACACACTCACGCAGCTGACACGCTCACGCCACGCAGCTGACACGCTCACGTAGCTGACACGCTCACGTAGCTGACACGCTCACGCAGCTGACACGCTCACGCAGCTGACACGCTCACGCAGCTGACACGCCACGCAGCTGACACGCTCACGCCACGCAGCTGACACGCTCACGCAGCTGACACGCTCACGCCACGCAGCTGACACGCCACGCAGCTGACACGCTCACGCAGCTGACACGCTCACGCCACGCAGCTGACACGCTCACGCCACGCAGCTGTTCCCAACGCAGTCCCACCACTCCTGACTTGGTCTCTGCATCCACACAGACCTCTAGTAGTCAATTTGCAGCCATAACTCTGCAAAAAGCCAAAATAGCCAACGTCGTCTCTCTTTCTCTTGATTCTTCTCCTCCTCCTCAGCACCGGCTCATCGATGTTACGGCTGCCGTTACACAAACGTGTTGAAATAAAAGCCAAAACGCTTCCTTCCTCCATTAACCTCCCTAACTGTAGTGCAACAGAGTGCTGCGTCTGATGTAGAGCTGGGCAGTATATCAATATTATATCAATATTATATCAATATTATATCCATATTGTGATATGAGACTAGATATCTTCTTAGATTTTGGATATCGTAATATCGTGATATGACATAAATGTCTTTTGCTGGTTCATAATTGTATTTTAAGGTTGTACCAGAATATGTTTACATGGTTTAATATATTGTTGTTGTACAGCACATCTCTCTCTCACTGCTGCAGCTCCTCTTTTCACCTTGTGTTCAGGTCTCTGTTTTAGCTACAGAGTGAATCATCTTTCCTTCTGTACTATCTTTGATTCCACTCTGCACATGCTCAGTAGCTCAGATGGTAGATCATGTCAGTTAGCTCCACAGACAGTAAAAGAAAGGTTGTTTCTCCAACTTTGGTCAGTTACAAGGCAGGATTAGCCGGGAGACTTCTTCTAAAGGAGGGCGCACATGGAAGTACTTCTTTTGGAGATTATGGTGAACTTGTGTGTGTTGTAGCAGTGCTTTGCCATTGAGAACGAGCTAGCATGCTAACGCTAGCGCTAGCATTCTAACGGCTGTGTTTAGCCCGTCGTTTCGGCTAGTTACGTAACAAGCTGTGCAGATTTTGACCAGCTCACCCAGAGACTGAAGGCAGGAATCATTCAGAAACCGTATCTCACTCAGAACAACATGGATGGATTTTTTTTTCCAAGTTTGTATGTGTGTGGAAGCACCAGAGACACAAAATAACACCCCAAATCCCAGAAAAAGGGATTTTTTTTTCTCATAATATGGGCACTTTAAAGGCAGCATTACAGTAAAGTGATGAACTTTTCTGAACTCACCAGACTGTTCCAGCTGTTCTGTTATTTGCCTTTTCCCCTCTTAGACATTATGTCCACATTACTGATGATTATTTACCTAAAATCTTAAGTGTGAAGGTATTTTGTGAAAGCACCAGTTGTCAACCCTAGAATATCGTCGCAATATCGATATCGAGGTATTTGGTGAAGGATATTGTGTGATATCCAGTCTTGTATGAAGTACTTGAAAGCAATACTTGAGTAAAAGTATAAGTATGTTACCAGAAAATGACTTTGGTAGAAGTTAAAGTCTCGTTTTAGAAAATTACTTCAGTAAAAGTCTTAAAGTATTTGATATTTACTGTACTTAAGTATCAAAAGTAATTGTCTGATATTAAATGTACTTAAGTATTAGAAGTAAAAGTAAAAAAAAACTTTGATTATGAACTTTATGGCCGAAGGTGTGTAACGTTATCTTCATCACCGCTGTCGTCGGGGCGGTCATCGTCTGTTACCATGGCGGCAGAGCCTGTAGCAGTTATTACGCTTCCTCCTCTTCGTCTTTAGTTTTGGCCGCTTGGTTTTTTTTTTGCCGCTTGGCGAGAAACAAGCATCACATCACCAACTAGAATGGAGCGTGCATTGACTCGGCAATTTAGGAGCAATGATTTGCCGAACCTGCTTTTTTCCAGTGTAATACATTTCTTCTAATTTTATTTTGTAGTAACGAGTAACTAAGATGCTCAGGGGAAATGTAGTGGAGTAAAAGTATACATTTTATTTAGGAAATGTAGTGGAGTAGAAGTAAAAGTTTCCGGAAATATAAATAAAGAAGTAAAGTACAGATACATGAAAATTCTACTTAAGTACAGTAGTGAAGTATTTGTACTTTGTTGGGTGGTGATGGCGCAGCGGTTAGAACACATGCCTTTGGTGTGGGAGACGTGGGTTTGATTCCCACCATGATCCATCAACCAATGTGTCCCTGAGCAAGACACTTAACCCATAGTTGCTCCAGAGGCGTGCGACCTCTGATATACAGCAACTGTAAGTCGCTTTGGATAAAAGCGTCAGCTAAATGACATGTAATGTAATAATGTAATGTTGTTACATTACAACACTGGTGATATCTGATTTTCTCGCTATCGCCCAGCCCCTAGTCTGATGTCATTGTTATTGTTATTGGTCTTTTGTGCATGTGGGTTAGTTGGAAACCGCAAACCGCTCACACTGGAATCTGATACAGGCCTCATTTTAAAAAGGTAACGTGTACAGACAAACCAAAAGTCAGATCTGAGCAGACCAATCAGAATTAAGCATTCAGACATGCGGTGCGATGGTAGCCTGAGAGACTTGTATCTGCTATAAATGAAGCGTTCCCTTGGCGGGCGGGCGCCGCGGTCCCGTTTACTCCAGCTGGTGACACGTGGAGCTGTTGCAGCGCGTGCTGTGTGGCGCAGTTATTAACTCCGGCCCGCCGGCTGGCAGGGAACAGAGCATCTCTGTCGTTAATTATTTGAATACCACTTCCTCCAGAGGCCGGCGACGCCTCATTTCACAACTCTCTCTCTCTCCGCTGTCCTCCACGCAGGCTTCACTTAATCGTCTCGGCCGACCACACATCTGTCTCAATGAACCAGTTCAGGAGCGGATGACGTGATTGGCTGAATGCCTGCGACCTGGTTTGGTTTCAGAGTTTCACACTAAAGTAGACCACTGGGCCCTTTGTCTCCCTCTCTCTCTCCCCCTCTCTCTCTCTCTCTATCTCCCCCTCTCCCTCTCTCTCTCTATCTCCCCCTCTCTCTCTCTCTGTCTCTCCCTCTCTCTCTCTCTCTCTCTCTCTCTATCTCCCCCTCTCCCTCTCTCTCTCCCTCTCTCTGTGTGTGTGTGTGTGTGTGTGTGTGTGTGTCTCTCCTCTCTACAGTAGGATGCAGACAGTAAAGCATTAGGTTAACATTTGTGCAAAAGCAACAATGACAACAAAATTTAACAATAAGAACAAAACTGATGGATATCAGCAACAACATTTCTCTCTGTCCCTCCCTCTGTGTGTGTGTGTGTGTGTGTGTGTGTGTGTGTGTGTGTGTGTGTGTGTGTGTGTGTGTGTGTGTGTGTGTGTGTGTGTGTGTTCGACACAAGGGAGTGCCTGTGAAAGACTCTCTGTGGTTGGGAGATTGCAGTGATCCTGTGTGAGTTTTGTACAAGTAAAGAATGGTGACTCTTTGTCTCTGTAACTAGATGCAAAGTTCCTCAGTTATCAGCTCGTCTCATTTCTGAATCTAACGCCACAAACTGCATTCATGCAAATTCAGAAATGCACAGAACAGTAGGGCTGTCAATACTGGCCCAAAATTACATCTGAATATTCCCTGTAACAAAACACAGGGCTGAATATGTTTATCTAAGCGTGTGTGTGTGTGTGTGTGTGTGTGTGTGTGTGTGTGTCTGTGTGTATCTATATGTGTGTGTGTGTGTCTGTTTGTGTGTGTGTGTGTGTGTGTGTGTGTTTGTGTCCCTGTGTGTATCTATATGTGTGTGTGTGTATCTGTGTCTGTGTGTGTGTGTTTGTGTGTGTGTGTGTGTCTGTTTGTGTGTGTGTGTGTGTGTGTGTGTGTCCCTGTGTGTGTCCCTGTGTCTGTGTGTGTGTCTGTGTGTCCTGTGTGTGTGTGTGTGTGTGTCCCTGTGTGTATCTGTGTCCCTGTGTCTGTGTGTCCTGTGTGTGTGTGTGTGTGTGTGTGTGTGTGTGTGTGTGTCCCTGTGTGTGTGTGTGTGTGTGTGTGTGTGTGTGTGTGTCCCTGTGTGTGTGTGTGTGTGTCCGTGTGTGTGTGTGTGTGTGTGTGTGTGTCCCTGTGTGTGTGTGTGTGTGTGTGTGTGTCCCTGTGTGTGTGTGTGTCTCTGTGTGTGTATCTGTGTGTCTGTGTGTGTGTGTCCCTGTGTCTGTGTGTGTGTGTGTGTGTGTGTGTGTGTGTGTGTGTGACTGGTCATCTGTCCAGAGAGAAACATGAAGAGTTTGGAGAATGTAAAGAAAGTGAAGTTTGATTGATGTGAAACATAAAGAGCGTTTTTACTTTTTTAGTCCAACATTCAGAATGAACAACAATCGGCCTGGACGGAGTAAATTTACACCGTGCAACCAACCGTCGGCAGCTCCCACAGCGTGTTAAGACACTTAGAATTATGCACGTCACAATTAAAATAATTTGCTTTTTGGCACCTCCTTTTTAATTTCAGTAGGGAAACCATTCGACGCACGTTCTCTCCGGTGCACCTTTCGTGCGAGACGCTGGTGTGTTTTCCAGGTATTAAGCCGTTTGGTATTTCCTCCGGGGCGGCTCTGTGCTGCCAAACTGTTCTCCTTTGTCTTCAGGTCAAGCCTCGACACGCCGTCACGACTGCAGGATTTTAAAAACGCATCGACGTCCCCAGTGCAGCTCTGGAAATATCACTTCCAAGTGTAGAGCCAGTCTGTGTTTTACATCAGCTTTACAGTAATATATCACAACCACGTCTACAATAAGGGATGGAGGCCAATGATAGAGCTTTGTAGGTGAATTATCTGGTAATAAAACTGTGTGTGTGTGTGTGTGTGTGTGTGTGTGTGTGTTGCGTGCTTTGTAGGTGAATTGTCTGCTAAGAAAACGGCGTGCGTGCCTTGACAATCCACACATTCATCAACAATTCAACAACACAACTTTACCTGTTTTGTCATTAAAAAATGACTCAATAGTTGTAGATTAATTTAACAGTTGACAACTAATCCATTCATCTTTGCAGCTCTGCGTGTATGTTTTTAAGTAAGGAGGGAAGGAAAGAAAAAAGGAAGTACGTAGGGAGGAAAGAAGACAGAAGGAAGGAAGGAAAGAAGACAGAAGGAAGGAAGGAAGACAGAAAGAAGGAACGAAGGAAAGAAGACAGACAGAAGGAAGGAAGTATGTAGGGAAGAGGGAGGGAAGGAAAGAAAGAAGTAGTACGTAGGGAAGGAAGGAAGGAAAGACAGAAGGAAGGAAGTACGTAGGGAAGTGGGAGGGAAGGAAAGAAGGAAGTACGTAAGGAAGGAAGGAAGGAAGGAAAGACAAGGAAGGAAGTACGTAGGGAAGGAAGGAAGTACGTAAGGTAGGAAGGAAGGAAGGAAAGAAGAAGTACCTTTGGCGATGTTTTTGATGTTTTTTTGTCACTTTTTCAGATTTTTTTGGGGTCACTTTTTTGAGCATTTTTGTATTTTTTTCTTCCAACATTTGTCACTTTTTCCAGCGTTCTTTTGTCGTAGTTCTGATATAGAAAGTTTTTGCAGGAGGGATAAAAGCTTAATTAAGAATAGTTCACTGTAGAAACCGGACCAACCTTTCTGTCTTCAGACAGCGTGTGCTGATGTCAGCGTGTAGCTGCGTGTTTCTCTCGTGACTCTCTCTCTCCCATCTGTCTCCTGCACGTCTTTGCAGCGGTGCCATATCCTCCCGGTACGCGCCTGTCGGTCAAAGACCTGTACGTGGACGGGAGGCCCAGCGTGGACGTGCTGAAGGCCCATCTGGTGAAGGAGGGTCGGCTGGAGGAGGAGACGGCTCTACGGATCATCAACGACGGAGCCGGCATCCTGCGCCAGGAGAAATGCATGCTGGAAGTGGAAGCGCCCATCACAGGTGACACATTTACCCCCTCCTATCGTAACTCCCCCCTGACACTAAGATCCTCTAAAACACTGGTTCTCAATAATGTTCCCCATTTGAACAGTGTACCCCCTAACCAGCGCGAATAATGTTTGGTAGAAAAAACAAAGTCTCTGTAAAGAGGAAGAATACGGCGACGTCAGCGATAGATTTACTAAACAACAATCGGACCTGGAAAATGTTTAAATGATGATGAAGAAAGGAGACAAAAACTTGGAAATAGACGGTAGAAAGAAGGACGTAAGGCAAGAATAGGTCGAAAAAGTGATAAATACTTTTCTGATTGGCTGTCAGTGTCTCTCTCCGTCGTGTCATGCTGTAAACTCAGATGTATTCTGATTGGCTGTCCGTGTCTCTCTCCGTCGTGTCATGCTGTAAACTCAGATGTATTCTGATTGGCTGTCCGTGTCTCTCTCCGTCGTGTCATGCTGTAAACTCAGATGTATTCTGATTGGCTGTCCGTGTCTCTCTCCGTCGTGCCATGTTGTAAACCGAGAAGGATTCTGATTGGCTGTCCGTGTAAGGGATCCCAACCATGTCGTTATAGTCGTGGTTCTTGGCGTGGGCGGCCCTTTAACCTGACCTGTGTTTGTGTGTGCAGTGTGTGGAGACGTCCACGGGCAGTTCTTTGACCTGATGAAGCTGTTCGAGGTGGGCGGATCCCCCAGCAGCACCCGCTACCTGTTCCTCGGAGACTACGTGGACCGAGGATACTTCAGCATCGAGGTAGGTACAAGCCCCCAGGAACGGCGCCATGTCTTAACCAGTCCCTCCAGAAAAACAGAGGTTTTTTTGTGATTGTTGAGGGCAAAAATCCTTGATTATGCAGCACGTTTTCTTATAAAATGCGATGGAATATTTGGGATATTTATGCAGTTTTATGCGATGAAATTGCGGGAACTTGCAAAAACTGCGGTTTGATGAAAAAGAGAAAACAAAGTGATTCCCACCCAACACCGTGTTCTCACTAGGGGAAATTACATCACTTCATAACGTTCCCATGGCAACAGGGGAAAATGGCTGCTCTTGTGTGAAGTACACGCAACATTTTTCAACTGTCTGCTGAGATATATGTGACTTTTTTGAAAATGTGGAGATTATGAAATCATGCAAGACCCGCATATTTTGCGCGGAAATCAGCAATTTATGCGGCGAAAGTGCGGCGTATTTGAAAAAATGCGCCCCCCCCCCCCCCCCCCCCGCATAAATATGCAGACTTCGACTGATTATGCATTGAGTTATGCGATCGCCTAATCACGTTTTTTCTGCAGGGAGTGATTAAAGCAACCGCGGGCTGGATCCAGTTCTCTTAATACATCTTCAGCTTGTAACAAATCCAAATTCTGCTGAACAACAATTAGAAATAATTGGCAGGTAACAATGTAATTTACTCTTTTTAGTTAAATTTTTTAATTTATTTACCAGGGTTCAACAATCAGGGTTTGTCCCGATGGCGCCGGGGAAAGTAAAACGCCGTGTCGGGAAAGTAAACACGACGACCGCCGTCTTACCCGTTCTGTCGTAAAGCGTTTGATTTGAACGTGCCGATCAAGAATTGAGTTGGCGGTTGATGCTTTTGACCGTTTTTTTTTTTTTTTTTTTATGTGGACATTTTGATGCTTTCAACGTTTGACATTTTTTCAAACACACACGGCGTGAGATTATGGAGATGACACACCGTCTCGTGTCGTCTCATTGGTGTGAACGCCGCAGTCCGCCGCGTTGCAAGAAGTTGTGAGTTTCAACTCGTCTCGTCGCAAATCTTTTGGGATTGACGCTGGCGCGTTTACAGAAATGTTGATTAATGTGTGTAATCCTAATAAAATAAATACATCTTAAAGCTCCCATATTCTGCTCATTTTCAGGTTCATAATTAGGGGTCCAAGCCCGAGGTTGCGAGAACGGGCGGTAGCGAAGCTACGCCGTTCGCACAGCAGGGCTGTGGAACCCTATTGGAATTGTAAAAATTCTTATTATTATTAGGGGTCCAAGCCCGAGGTTGTGAGAACCGGCGGTAGCGAAGCTACGCCGTTCGCACAGCAGGGCTGTGGAACCCTATTGGAATTGTAAGGTTTCTTATTATTATTCTTCCGCCTCTAAAACTGATACTGCAGCCTAAACCGTAAATGGTGGGAGGTTGCCGTTGTCAGGTCTGGTCCAAAACACTGCAGGGACCTCGGACGAAAAAATTCAGCCACTTTGACCACTAGGTGGCGCTATAGCAGAAAAAACGCGTTTCTGCTTATAACTCCCGAACCGTACATCGCACATTAAAAATACACATATCCACGCGTTCCTTGGATCCAGCTGAATCTTGTGGTGTAGGCCACGCCTATTTCCGCCCCGACTTTTATGCGTGAAAAATCGCGATTTATTGTAAACCTGCTTTTTCGTACTTCTCCTACACCGTGCAACGGATCTGCATGAAACTTGGTCTGTAGCATCAGTAGACCGACCTGACAAAAAGTTATCAAAAGATTTTTTTTCGGATGAAAATTTCGTAAACTACGCACAAACAAATTTGTGTAGCTAGCTACGAAGACACAAACGTTGCCATATCTCGGCCAAAATAAAAGATATCATCACAAATCTTTAGATTCTTGTTTCACATGAGCCTCTTAGTGTAGGCAACTAATCTTACAAAATTTGGTCAATAGGGGGCGCCAAAAGTACCAAAAGTTAATATCTCATGAACAGCTCATCCGATTTTCACGAAATTTGGGGTGTACCATCTAGGCCAACTCTTGAGGCAAGGCCTACAGTGGCGTACTGATTCGTCAAAGTGGGCGTGGCCTATGGGACCCATGTTTGGATCTACCACTTACACTAAAGTGAGCAACTTACAATTTACAGAGTCGATGTGCAATGGTTCATGGACCTGACATACCAAATATTACATTATTGGACCACTAGGTGGCGCTACAATGACGTAAAACGTGTTTTTGCATATAACTCCGAAAGGCTACATCGCAGACCGAATATTTATAGATGCTCTTGTTGCTTGTATCGACCTGAATCTGACGATATAGGACAGGTCCATTTATACTAAAAAGTTTTATCGCAAAATCGTGTAGTGCGAAACAAAATGTTTTCGTACTCGTCCTAGGCCATACAACCAATGTGCACGAAACTTGGTAGATACCATCTGGGTATGGAGTTGACCAAAAGTTATCAAAGGAATTTCGCTACATTACACCGTTCGCAATTTACAACTAAACTAATTCGTTGTAGCTAGCCACAAAACACGAACTTTGGCATATCTCGGTCAAATTAATAGTTATCACAATGAATCCTGGTGGGCTTCTTCAACATCCCATCCCTAGCCTCCACACCAAATTTGGTCAAAATCGGCCGTTAGGGGGCGCTATAATTAACGTAGAGGCTTTTTCGGCAAATAAGTCAATGCATTTGAATGGGAATACTTTGCAATGTAAATATCTCTGCAGCATTAAATGCTATCATCACAAACCCTGGATGTATTTTGTTTGTCATGCCACTCTGCAGCTTCCCACCAAATTTGGTGAAAATCGGCCGTTAGGGGGCGCTATAATTAACGTAGAGACCTTTTGGCAAATAAGTCAATGCATTTAAATATGTTTTTGCATATAACTCCCACAGTCTGCATTGCAGATGAGAAGTTCTTAGATTTCTTTCTTCATTGAATCCATATGAATCTGATGATACAGGGTAATCCCATTTCTACGAAGAAGTTATTTCGTAAAATCACACAATGCGCAAAACAAAGTTTTCGTACTCGTCCTAGGCAATGCGACCAATGTGCACGAAACTTGGTACATACCATCTGTTTATGGAGATGACCAAAAGTTATCAAAGGAATTTTGCTACATTACACCGTTCGCACTTTACAACCAAACTAATTTGTTATAGCTAGCCATAAAACACAAACTTTGGCATATCTCGGCCAAATTAATAGTTATCACAATAAAACCTGGTGGGCTTCTTCAACATCCCCTTCTGAGCCTCCACACCAAATCTGGTCAGAATCGGCCGTTAGGGGGCACTATAATTAACGTAGAGGCTTTTTCGGCAAATAAGTCAATGCATTTGAATGGGAATACTTTGCAATGTAAATATCTCGGCAGCATTAAATGCTATCATTACAAACCCTGGGAGTATTTTGTTCATCATGGCACTCTGCAGGTTCAAACCAAATTTGGTGAAAATCGGCCGTTAGGGGGCGCTATAATTAACGTAGACGCCTTTAGGCAAATGAGTCAATGCATTTAAATGGGAGTAATTTGCAATGGATATGTCTCTGCAGCAGTGAATGCTATCATCACAAAACTTGAGATTATTGTTCGCCATGCCACTCTGCAGCTCTTCACCAGATTTGGCGACGATCGCCCTTTAGGGGGCATTACAACCGAAGTAGAAGCGTTTGGGCCTTTTACGCAACGAAGAGGAAATTTCACTACGAACTTTGGAGCTCGCACTCGGTCAAATTTCCCGACTTTTGCCTCGCCGCAGCGGCGCTTCGGGTTGTCCTGTCGCGGGCTCCGTTTTCGCGGGCTCTCGGCGTCGCCGGGGGCGACCCGCGCCGGGGGGGACTGGCACACGAGGCTTGGACCCCGTTCATAACTGCTTGCAGTTCTAGTTATTAGGGGTCCAAGCCCGAGGTTGCGAGAACGGGCGGTAGCGAAGCTACGCCGTTCGCACAGCAGGGCTGTGGAACCCTATTGAAATTGTAAAAATTCTTATTATTATTATTATTATTATTCTTTTTCTTCCGCCTCTAAAACTGATACTGCAGCCTAAACCGTAAATGGTGGGAGGTTGCCGTTTTCAGGTCTGGTCCAAAACCCTGCAGGGACCTCGGACGAAAAAATTCAGCCACTTTTACCACTAGGTGGCGCTATAGCAGAAAAAACGCGTTTGGCCTTATAACTCCCAAACCGTACATCGCACATTAAAAATACACATATCGACGCGTTCCTTGGATCCAGCTGAATCTCGTGGTATAGGCCACGCCCATTTCCGCCTAGACTTTTATACGTGAAAAATCGCGATTTATCGTAAACCTGCTTTTTCGTACTCCTCTTAGACCGTGTAACGGATCTGCATGAAACTTGGTCTCTAGCATCTATAGGCCGACGTGAGACAAAAGTATCAAAAGATTTTTTTTCGGATAAAAATTGCGTAAACTACGCACAAACAAATTTGTGTAGCTAGCTACGAAGACACAAACGTTGCCATATCTCGGCCATAATATATGATATCATTGCAAATCTTTAGATTATTGTTTGCCATGAGCCTCTTAGTGTCTGAAACTAATTTTAAAAAATTTGGTCAATAGGGGGCGCCAAAAGTACAAAAAGTTAATATCTCATAAACGGCTCATCCGGTTTTTACGAAATTTGGAGCGTACCATCTAGGCCCACTCCTGAGGCCAGGACTACAGTGGGGTACTGATTCGTCAAAGTGGGCGTGGCCTATGGGACCCAAATGGGACCCAGGTTTATATCTACCACTTACACTAATGTGAGCAACTTTAAATTTACAGTGTCGATGTACAATGGCTCCGTGACCAGACTTTCCAAATATTACAAAAGTGGACCACTAGGTGGCGCTACAATCACGTAAAACGTGTTTTTGCCTATAACTCCCACATAATACATCACAGATGGAATATTTATAGATCCACGTGTTCCTTGTATGCATCTGAATCTGATGATATAGGAAAAGTCTATTTCTACGAAAAGAAATCTTCGCAAAAATTGCGCAATGCAAAGAGAAATGTTTTCGTACTCGTCCTAGGCCGTGTGACCAATGTGCACGAAACTTGGTAGATATCATCTCTATATAGCGCTGACCAAAAGTTATCAAAAGAATTTTGCTACGTTAAACCGTTCGCACTTTACAGGCAAACAAATTTGTCATAGCTAGCCACAAAACACGAACTTTAGTATATCTCGGCCAAATCATTAGATATCAGAACAATTCTTGGTAGAGATCTTTGACATGTCATTCCAAGCCTCCATACCAAATTTGGTCAAAATCGGCCTTCAGGGGGCGCTATAATTAACGTTGAGGTCTTTCAGTAAATAAGTCAATGCATTTAAATGGGAATAATTTGCAATGTGAATATCTCTGCAGCAGTAAACGCCATCATCACAAAACTTGAGGGTATTGTTCAACATGCCACTCCGAGCCTCCACGCCGAATTTGGTGAAAATCGGCCGTCAGGGGGCGTTACAATTAACATAGAGGCCTTTTGGCAAATGAGTCAATGCATTTAAATGGGACTAATTTGCAATAGATATGTCTCTGCAGCAGTAAATGCTATCATCACAAAACTTGAGATTATTGTTCGCCATGCCACTCTGTGGCTCTTCACCGGATTTGGCAACGATCGCCGGGGGCGACTCGCGCCGGGGGGGACAAGTGCACGAGGCTTGGACCCCGTTCATAACTGCTTGCAGTTCTAGTTATTAGGGGTCCAAGCCCGAGGTTGCGAGAACGGGCGGTAGCGAAGCTACGCCGTTCGCACAGCAGGGCTGTGGAACCCTATTGGAATTGTAAAAATTCTTATTATTATTAGGGGTCCAAGCCCGAGGTTGTGAGAACCGGCGGTAGCGAAGCTACGCCGTTCGCACAGCAGGGCTGTGGAACCCTATTGAAATTGTAAAAATTCTTATTATTATTATTATTATTATTATTATTCTTCCGCCTCTAAAACTGATACTGCAGCCTAAACCGTAAATGGTGGGGGGTTGCCCTTTGCAGGACTGGTCCAGATCACTGCAGGGACCTCGGACGAAAGAATTCGGACAACTTTGACCACTAGGTGGCGCTATAGCAGAAAAAACGCGTTTGGCCTTATAACTCCCAAACCGTACATCGCACATTAAAAATACACATATCGACGCGTTCCTTGGATCCAGCTGAATCTCGTGGTATAGGCCACGCCCATTTCCGCCTAGACTTTTATAGGTGAAAAATCGCGATTTATCGTAAACATGCTTTTTCGTACTCCTCTTAGACCGTGTAACGGATCTGCATGAAACTTGGTCTCTAGCATCTATAGGCCGACCTGAGACAAAAGTATCAAAAGATTTTTTTTCGGATAAAAATTGCGTAAACTACGCACAAACAAATTTGTGTAGCTAGCTACGAAGACACAAACGTTGCCATATCTCGGCCAAAATAAATGATATCATCACAAATCTTTAGATTCTTGTTTGCCATGAGCCTCTCAGTGTCTGAAACAAATTTTACAAAATTTGGTCAATAGGGGGCGCCAAAAGTACAAAAAGTTAATATCTCATGAACGGCTCATCCGAGTTTTACGAAATTTGGAGCGTACCATCTAGGCCCACTCCTGAGGCCAGGACTACAGTGGGGTACTGATTCGTCAAAGTGGGCGTGGCCTATGGGACCCAAATGGGACCCAGGTTTATATCTACCACTTACACTAATGTGAGCAACTTCAAATTTACAGTGTCGATGTACAATGGTTCTTGGACAAGATGTACCAAATATTACAAAAGTGGACCACTAGGTGGCGCTACAATGACGCAAAACGTGTTTTTGCCTATAACTCCGACACGCTACATCGCAGACGGAATATTTATAGATCCCCGTGTTCCTTGTAAGCATTTGAATCTGATGATATAGAAAAAGTCCATTTCTACCAAAAAGTGTTTTCGCAAAATCGCGCAATGCAAAAGAAATTGTTTTCTTACTCGTCCTAGGCCGTGTGACCAATGTGCACGAAACTTGGTAGATATCATCTGTATATAGAGCTGACCAAAAGTTGTTAAAATAATTTTGCTACTTTACACCGTGCGCACTTTACAAGCAAACAAATTTGACGTAGCTAGCCACAAAACACGAACTTTGGCATATCTCAGCCAAATTGTTTGATATCAGAACAAATCTTGGTACAGATGTTCGACATGCCATTCCAAGCCTCCAAACCAAATTCGGTCAAAATCGGCCTTCAGGGGGCGCTATAATTAACGTGGAGGTCTTTCGGTAAATAAGTCAATGCATTTAAATGGGAATAATTTGCGATGTGAATATCTCTGCAGCAGTAAAGGCCATCATCACAAAACTTGAGGCTATTGTTCGACATGCCACTCCGAGCCTCCAAACCAAATTTGGTGAAAATCGGCCGTTAGGGGGCGCTATAATCAACGTAGAGGCCTTTTAGCAAATGAGTCAATGCATTTAAATGGGAGCAATTTGCAAGGGATATGTCTCTGCAGCAGTAAATGCTATCATCACAAAAGTTGAGATTATTGTTCGCCATGCCACTCTGTGGCTCTTCGCCAGATTTGGCAACGATCGCCGGGGGCGACTCACACCGGGGGGGACGGCCGCACGAGGCTTGGACCCCGTTCATAACTGCTTGCAGTTCTAGTTATTATTAGGGGTCCAAGCCCGAGGTTGCGAGAACGGGCGGTAGCGAAGCTACGCCGTTCGCACAGCAGGGCTGTGGAACCCTATTGAAATTGTAAAAATTCTTATTATTATTATTATTATTATTCTTCCGCCTCTAAAACTGATACTGCAGCCTAAACCGTAAATGGTGGGGGGTTGCCCTTTGCAGGACTGGTCCAGATCACTGCAGGGACCTCGGACGAAAGAATTCGGACAACTTTGACCACTAGGTGGCGCTATAGCAGAAAAAACGCGTTTGGCCTTATAACTCCCAAACCGTACATCGCACATTAAAAATACACATATCGACGCGTTCCTTGGATCCAGCTGAATCTCGTGGTATAGGCCACGCCCATTTCCGCCTAGACTTTTATAGGTGAAAAATCGCGATTTATCGTAAACCTGCTTTTTCGTACTCCTCTTAGACCGTGTAACGGATCTGCATGAAACTTGGTCTCTAGCATCTATAGGCCGACCTGAGACAAAAGTATCAAAAGATTTTTTTTCGGATGAAAATTGCGTAAACTACGCACAAATAAATTTGTGTAGCTAGCTACGAAGACACAAACGTTGCCATATCTCGGCCAAAATAAATGATATCATCACAAATCTTTAGATTCTTGTTTGCCATGAGCCTCTCAGTGTCTGAAACAAATTTTACAAAATTTGGTCAATAGGGGGCGCCAAAAGTACAAAAAGTTAATATCTCATGAACGGCTCATCCGAGTTTTACGAAATTTGGAGCGTACCATCTAGGCCCACTCCTGAGGCCAGGACTCCAGTGGGGTACTGATTCGTCAAAGTGGGCGTGGCCTATGGGACCCAAATGGGACCCAGGTTTATATCTACCACTTACACTAATGTGAGCAACTTCAAATTTGCAGTGTCGATGTACAATGGCTTCTGGACCAGACGTACCAAATATTACAAAAGTGGACCACTAGGTGGCGCTACAATCACGTAAAACGTGTTTTTGCCTATAACTCCCACAGAATACATCGCAGATGGAATATTTATAGATCCACGTGTTCCTTGTATGCATCTGAATCTGATGATATAGGAAAAGTCCATTTCTACGAAAAGAAATCTTCGCAAAAAGTGCGCAATGCAAAGAGAAATGTTTTCGTACTCGTCCTAGGCCATGTGACCAATGTGCACGAAACTTGGTAGATATCATCTCTATATAGCGCTGACCAAAAGTTATCAAAAGAATTTTGCTACGTTAAACCGTTCGCACTTTACAGGCAAACAAATTTGTCATAGCTAGCCACAAAACACGAACTTTGGCATATCTCGGCCAAATCATTAGATATCAGAACAATTCTTGGTAGAGATCTTTGACATGTCATTCCAAGCCTCCATACCAAATTTGGTCAAAATCGGCCTTCAGGGGGCGCTATAATTAACGTGGAGGTCTTTCAGTAAATAAGTCAATGCATTTAAATGGGAATAAATTGCAATGTAAATATCTCTGCAGCAGTAAACGCCATCATCACAAAACTTGAGGGTATTGTTCAACATGCCACTCCGAGCCTCCACGCCAAATTTGGTGAAAATCGGCCGTCAGGGGGCGTTACAATTAACATAGAGGCCTTTTGGCAAATGAGTCAATGCATTTAAATGGGAGTAATTTGCAATAGATATGTCTCTGCAGCAGTAAATGCTATCATCACAAAACTTGAGATTATTGTTCGCCATGCCACTCTGTGGCTCTTCACCGGATTTGGCAACGATCGCCGGGGGCGACTCGCGCCGGGGGGGACAGGTGCACGAGGCTTGGACCCCGTTCATAACTGCTTGCAGTTCTAGTTATTATTATTATTCTTCCGCCTCTAAAACTGATACTGCAGCCTAAACCGTAAATGGTGGGAGGTTGCCGTTTTCAGGAATGGTCCAGATCACTGCAGGGACCTCGGACGAAAAAATTCAGCCACTTTGACCACTAGGTGGCGCTATAGCAGAAAAAACGCGTTTGTCCTTATAACTCCCAAACCGTACATCGCACATTAAAAATACACATATCGACGCGTTCCTCGGATCCAGCTGAATCTCGTGGTATAGGCCACGCCCATTTCCGCCTAGACTTTTATACGTGAAAAATCGCGATTTATCGTAAACCTGCTTTTTCGTACTCCTCCTAGACCGTGCGACGGATCTGCATGAAACTTGGTCTGTAGTATCTCTAGGCCGACCTGACGAAAAGTTATCAAAAGATTTTTTTTCGGATGAAAATTTCGTAAACTACGCACAAACAAATTTGTGTAGCTAGCTACAAAGACACAAACGTTGCCATATCTCGGCCAAAATAAAGGGTATCATCACACGTCTTTAGATTCTTGTTTGGCATGAGCCTCTCAGTGTCTGCAACAAATTTTACAAAATTTGGTCGATAGGGGGCGCCAAAAGTACAAAAAGTTAATATCTCATGAACGGCTCATCCGATTTTCACGAAATTTGGTGCGTACCATCTAGGCCCACTCCTGAGGCCAGGACTACAGTGGGGTACTGATTCGTCAAAGTGGGCGTGGCCTATGGGACCCATGTTTGGATCTACCACTTAGACTAAAGTGAGCAACTTAAAATTTACAGTGTCGATGTGCAATGGCTTATGGACCTGACCTACCAAATATTACATAAGTGGACCACTAGGTGGCGCTACAATGACGTAAAACGTGTTTTTGCCTATAACTCCGAAAGGCTACATCGCAGACCGAAAATGTATAGATCCCCTTGTTCCTTGTATCGCCCTGAATCTGACGATATAGGACAAGTCCATTTCAACAACAAAGTTCTTTCGCAAAATCGCGCAATGCAAAAACAAATGTTATCATACTCGTCCTAGGCCTTGTTACCGATGTGCACGAAACTTGGTAGATATCTTCTGTATATAGAGCTGACCAAAAGTTATCAAAAGAATTTTGCTACGTTACACCGTTCGCACTCTACACGCAAACAAATTTGTCGTAGCTAGCCACAAAACACGAACTTTAGCATATCTCGGCCAAATTAATAGTTATCAGAACAAATCTTGGTAGAGATCTTTGACATCCCATTCCTAGCCTCGATACCAAATTTGGTTAGAATCGGCCGTCAGGGGGCGCTATAATTAACGTAGAGGCCTTTCGGTAAATAAGTCAATGCATTTAAATGGGAATAATTTGCAATGTAAATATCTCCGCAGAAGTAAATACTATCATCACAAAACTTGAGGGTATTGTTCGACATGCCACTCCGAGCCTCCACGCCGAATTTGGTGAAAATCCGCCGTCAGGGGGCGCTACAATTAACGTAGAGGCCTTTTGGCAAATGAGTCAATGCATTTAAATGGGAATAATTTGCAATGTAAATATCTCTGCAGCATTAAATGCTATCATCACAAACCCTGGGTGTATTTTGTTCAGCATGCCACTCTGCGGCTTCCCACAAAATTTGGTGAAAATCGGCAGTCAGGGGGCGCTACAATTAACGTAGAGGCCATTTGGCAAATGAGTCAATGCATTTAAATGGGAGTAATTTGCAATAGATATGTCTCTGCAGCAGTAAATGCTATCATCACAAAACTTGAGATTATTGTTCGCCATGCCACTCTGTGGCTCTTCACCGGATTTGGCAACGATCGCCGGGGGCGACTCGCGCCGGGGGGGACAGGCGCACGAGGCTTGGACCCCGTTCATAACTGCTTGCAGTTCTAGTTAGGGGTCCAAGCCCGAGGTTGCGAGAACGGGCGGTAGCGAAGCTACGCCGTTCGCACAGCAGGGCTGTGGAACCCTATTGGAATTGTAAAAATTCTTATTATTATTATTATTATTATTATTCTTCCGCCTCTAAAACTGATACTGCAGCCTAAACCGTAAATGGTGGGAGGTTGCCGTTTTCAGGAATGGTCCAGATCACTGCAGGGACCTCGGACGAAAAAATTCAGCCACTTTGACCACTAGGTGGCGCTATAGCAGAAAAAACGCGTTTGTCCTTATAACTCCCAAACCGTACATCGCACATTAAAAATACACATATCGACGCGTTCCTCGGATCCAGCTGAATCTCGTGGTATAGGCCACGCCCATTTTCGCCTAGACTTTTATACGTGAAAAATCGCGATTTATCGTAATCCTGCTTTTTCGTACTCCTCTTAGACCGTGTAACGGATCTGCATGAAACTTGGTCTCTAGCATCTATTGGCCGACCTGAGACAAACATATCAAAAGATTTTTTTTCGGATAAAAATTGCGTAAACTACGCACAAACAAATTTGTGTAGCTAGCTACGAAGACACAAACGTTGCCATATCTCGGCCAAAATAAATGATATCATCACAAATCTTTAGATTCTTGTTTGGAATGAGCCTCTCAGTGTCTGAAACAAATTTTAAAAAATTTGGTCAATAGGGGGCGCCAAAAGTACAAAAAGTTAATATCTCATGAACGGCTCATCCGATTTTTACGAAATTTGGAGCGTACCATCTAGGCCCACTTCTGACGCCAGGACTACAGTGGGGTACTGATTCGTCAAAGTGGGCGTGGCCTATGGGACCCAAATGGGACCCAGGTTTATATCTACCACTTACACTATTGTGAGCAACTTCAAATTTACAGTGTAGATGTACAATGGTTTCCGGACCACAGGTACCAAATATTACAAAAGTGGACCACTAGGTGGCGCTACAATCACGTAAAACGTGTTTTTGCCTATAACTCCCACAGAATACATCGCAGATGGAATATTTATAGATCCACGTGTTCCTTGTATGCATCTGAATTTGATGATATAGGAAAAGTCCATTTCTACGAAAAGGAATTTTCGCAAAATTGCGCAATGCAAAAAAAAATGTTTTCGTACTCGTCCTAGGCCGTGTGACCAATGTCCACGAAACTTGGAAGATATCATCTGTATATAGAGCTGACCAAAAGTTGTCAAAAGAATTTTGCTACGGTACACCGTTCGCACTTTACAAGCAAACTAATTTGACGTGGCTAGCCACAAAACACGTACTTTGGCATATCTCGGCCAAATTATTTGATATCCGAACAAATCTTGGTACAGATCTTTGACATGCCATTCCAAGCCTCGATACCAAATTTGGTCAAAATCGGCCTTCAGGGGGCGCTATAATTAACGTGGAGGTCTTTCGGCAAATGAGTCAATGCATTTAAATGGGAGCAATTTGCAATGTGAATATCTCGGCAGCAGTAAATGCCATCATCACGAAACTTGAGACTAATGTTCGACATGCCACTCTGCGGCTCCCCAACTGATTTGGCGACAATCGCCCTTTAGGGGGCGCTATAATCAAGGTAGAAGCGGTTTGGCCTTTTACGCAACGAAGAGGAAATTTGCAATTGCATTTCACTACGTTCTTTGGAGCTCGCGCTCGTTCAGGCGGCGGCGCTTCGGGTTCTCCTTTCGCGGGCTCCGTTTTCGCCGGGGGGGACCGGCGCACAAGGCTTGGACCCCGTTCATAACTGCTTGCAGTTCTAGTTATTATTATTATTATTCTTCCGCCTCTAAAACTGATACTGCAGCCTAAACCGTAAATGGTGGGAGGTTGCCGTTTTCAGGAATGGTCCAGATCACTGCAGGGACCTCGGACGAAAAAATTCAGCCACTTTGACCACTAGGTGGCGCTATAGCAGAAAAAACGCGTTTGTCCTTATAACTCCCAAACCGTACATCGCACATTAAAAATACACATATCGACGCGTTCCTCGGATCCAGCTGAATCTCGTGGTATAGGCCACGCCCATTTCCGCCTAGACTTTTATACGTGAAAAATCGCGATTTATCGTAAACCTGCTTTTTCGTACTCCTCCTAGACCGTGCGACGGATCTGCATGAAACTTGGTCTGTAGTATCTCTAGGCCGACCTGACGAAAAGTTATCAAAAGATTTTTTTTCGGATGAAAATTTCGTAAACTACGCACAAACAAATTTGTGTAGCTAGCTACAAAGACACAAACGTTGCCATATCTCGGCCAAAATAAAGGGTATCATCACACGTCTTTAGATTCTTGTTTGGCATGAGCCTCTCAGTGTCTGCAACAAATTTTACAAAATTTGGTCGATAGGGGGCGCCAAAAGTACAAAAAGTTAATATCTCATGAACGGCTCATCCGATTTTCACGAAATTTGGTGCGTACCATCTAGGCCCACTCCTGAGGCCAGGACTACAGTGGGGTACTGATTCGTCAAAGTGGGCGTGGCCTATGGGACCCATGTTTGGATCTACCACTTAGACTAAAGTGAGCAACTTAAAATTTACAGTGTCGATGTGCAATGGCTTATGGACCTGACCTACCAAATATTACATAAGTGGACCACTAGGTGGCGCTACAATGACGTAAAACGTGTTTTTGCCTATAACTCCGAAAGGCTACATCGCAGACCGAAAATGTATAGATCCCCTTGTTCCTTGTATCGCCCTGAATCTGACGATATAGGACAAGTCCATTTCAACAACAAAGTTCTTTCGCAAAATCGCGCAATGCAAAAACAAATGTTATCATACTCGTCCTAGGCCTTGTTACCGATGTGCACGAAACTTGGTAGATATCTTCTGTATATAGAGCTGACCAAAAGTTATCAAAAGAATTTTGCTACGTTACACCGTTCGCACTCTACACGCAAACAAATTTGTCGTAGCTAGCCACAAAACACGAACTTTAGCATATCTCGGCCAAATTAATAGTTATCAGAACAAATCTTGGTAGAGATCTTTGACATCCCATTCCTAGCCTCCTTACCAAATTTGGTTAGAATCGGCCATCAGGGGGCGCTATAATTAACGTAGAGGCCTTTCGGTAAATAAGTCAATGCATTTAAATGGGAATAATTTGCAACGTAAATATCTCCGCAGAAGTAAATACTATCATCACAAAACTTGAGGGTATTGTTCGACATGCCACTCCGAGCCTCCACGCCGAATTTGGTGAAAATCCGCCGTCAGGGGGCGCTACAATTAACGTAGAGGCCTTTCGGCAAATGAGTCAATGCATTTAAATGGGAATAATTTGCAATGTAAATATCTCTGCAGCATTAAATGCTATCATCACAAACCCTGGGTGTATTTTGTTCAGCATGCCACTCTGCGGCTTCCCACAAAATTTGGTGAAAATCGGCAGTCAGGGGGCGCTACAATTAACGTAGAGGCCTTTTGGCAAATGAGTCA
>CM042442.1:32670671-32688171 GCA_023631565.1 Gymnocephalus cernua | reverse complement strand
TGGAGGCTTCAGTCTGCAGCAGCTCCTTAGTGATAACAAATCAACGTTTTACGATCCGCTCTGACAGCACTCGCTGTAACTCATCAGATTCTTTTTGCTGCAGAAGTCCAGTGAAGAAAATACCTGTTTAGCGTTTAGTCATAAACTTCATTGTCGTTATTCAAGCACGACGACATTGCAATAGCGTCGACCTCTCGTGGTGCGTTGTGTTAAAGGTATAATATACGGATTCCTTTCTTTCTTAGAAAATAATGTATATACTAGGGCTGTCAATCGATTAAAAATAAAACAATATACATATAGGCACATATCAACATAATATACAAAAATACAAATAAGACATAACATCAAGACAAGTACACATGGAGTGGGATGTAAGGTGCAAAAAGTAATAGTGCAAAGTATTGTGCAAGATGCGTATTGGAGTGAGAAGTATGTGATGTGTAGAGGAGTGGGTGAGTGGCCAAAGTGGGGGTGACCCCTCTTATCTGTAGTATTACCGACACACAAAAACAAATGTCTCTTCCAGACAGAGAATCATCAACACAAAGCACGCTTGTTCTGAAAGTGCCCATATTATGAAAAAATTACTTGATTTCTGTAAATTTGGGATTTGGGGTGTTATTTTGTGTCTCTGGTGCTTCCACACACATACAAACTTGGGAAAAAATCCATCCATGTTGTTCTGAGTGAGATACGGTTTCTGAATGATTCCTGCCTTCAGTCTCTGGGTGAGCTGGTCAAAATCTGCACGGCTTGTTACGTAACTAGCCGAAACGACAGGCTAAACACTACAGTTAGCATGTTAGCTCGTTCTCAATGGCAAAGCGCTGCTACAACACACACAAGTTCACCATAATCTCCAAAAGAAGTACTTCCATGTGCGCCCTCCTTTAGAAGAAGTCTCCCGGCTAATCCTGCCTTGTAACTGACCAAAGTTGGAGAAACAACCTTTCTTTTACTGTCTGTGGAGCTAACTGACATGATCTACCATCTGAGCTACTGAGCATGTGCAGAGTGGAATCAAAGATAGTACAGAAGGAAAGATGATTCACTCTGTAGCTAAAACAGAGACCTGAACACAAGGTGAAAAGAGGAGCTGCAGCAGTGAGAGAGAGATGTGCTGTACAACAAAAATATATTAAACCATGTAAACATATTCTGGTACAACCTGAAAATACAATTATCAACCTGAAAATGAGAATAATATGGGAGCTTTAAATAAAAAATGTGTAATGTTCAGACTAACAGATCTATATATCCTGCCTCTTCCACTAGAAGTGTTTTGTGGTGTCTGTATCTATATATAGATATATATATGGCTATATATATTTTGCCCTCTTTCTTGGGTTCTCTCTTTTCTTTTTATTCTGCTGTGTGCGGGATGTTTCTGGGCGGTAACAAAGAGATACGAGTCTACGATACCCAAGTACAAAAGGACCGAACACATCCTGCAACGTGTCCCGATACATGTCACCCGCCCCTGTTTGAATGACGTGTTTACCTGTGTCTCCCCGCCAGTGTGTGCTGTACCTGTGGGCTCTGAAGATCAACCACCCCAACACGCTCTTCCTCCTCAGAGGCAACCACGAGTGCCGGCATCTCACAGAGTACTTCACCTTCAAACAGGAGTGTAAGTCCTCCATTTCCTGTTCTCTGTTTGTCTTTTAAAGGTCTCGGCCATGAGCAAACACATTTATCTCACCGCGTCCTTCACTGCAGCTCGGAGACGTTCAGCACGCTCAGTGAGTTTATGTGCATGGCAGTAACCGGGGTATGTACTTACCCCGGTTAAGTGAATAACCGGGTTCTGCCAGTTCTCTCTGTATACATCTCTGAAAAGAGAAAGAATGTTTTCACACTCCGGGCGGTAAAATCATGGAACAAAGTTGTTAGTTCCCCTTTAATTACTTCTTTTAACCCTCGTGTTGTCTTCCCGTCAACCTGCAACTTTATGTTTTTCTGGGTCCAAATGTAAAACTAAAATTGGTCGACACTTTTACGTTTTTTGTCGGGTTTTTTTCCGCTTTTTTCAGCGGTTCTTGTATAATTTTTCCCCCCAAAATACTATAAAATTGAATAAAACACCCAAATTCAATTAAAGTAGTGAACTGATCATTTATTTTACGGAAACCATCCACGTTATTTTTTTTATTTATTTAGCTTGTCAGTAATTTATGTAAGTTATTTATGAATTGTTAGAAAGTTTCCATCATGGCTGTCAATTGATTAAAAAATGTAATCGAATTAATTACAGACTCTGTGATTAATTAATCAAAATTAATTGCATTCATCATTTTTGCTGTGAAAGTATTTTAAATATTTCAATTCAAATGAACCAATGAATAATCAGCATTAGTGACGTTAAAGTTAAAAAACGTTTTATTATTTTCACTTTTCAAATAATGACTATATATATATATATATATATATATATATATATATATATATATATATATATACACACAATATGACCTAATATGCTGAGGAAATAAATTCAAAAGGGTATTTTACAATAACTCTGAATGCACCGCGAGGCTGTAGATTACCGGTTTCATTGAACGCACCGTCTCCGTCTCCGTCTTTCGGCAGAAACGCAGTTTGCGATTGTTTTAAACGGGATTATGCAAACTGAGACTTTTCCGTTCGTCCGTTCTCTTCGGGGTTAAGATGTGATGACAGCGATGTGTGTTTCTGTGTCCTGCAGGTAAAATAAAGTACTCTGAGCGTGTGTATGACGCCTGTATGGATGCGTTTGACTGCCTGCCTCTGGCCGCTCTCCTCAACCAGCAGTTCCTCTGCGTGCACGGAGGTCTGAGCCCGGAGGTCACCTGCCTGGACGACATACGCAAGGTAACTGAACCGTCTCAGGCAGATATCTCATATCTCTGCCAATAATGTGATTTAGGCTCCTATCTTACAGGGAGGTGTTCAGGTGCATTCTGGGCGTACTGGTCTTACAGGGAGGTGTGTTCAGGTGCATTCTGGGCGTACTGGTCTAACAAGGAGGTGTGTTCAGGTGCATTCTGGGCGTGCTGGTCTTACAGGGAGGTGTGTTCAGGTGCATTCTGGGCGTACTGGTCTAACAGGGAGGTGTGTTCAGGTGCATTCTGGGCGTGCTGGTCTTACAGGGAGGTGTGTTCAGGTGCATTCTGGGCGTACTGGTCTAACAAGGAGGTGTGTTCAGGTGCATTCTGGGCGTGCTGGTCTTACAGGGAGGTGTGTTCAGGTGCATTCTGGGCGTACTGGTCTAACAGGGAGGTGTGTTCAGGTGCATTCTGGGCGTGCTGGTCTTACAGGGAGGTGTGTTCAGGTGCATTCTGGGCGTACTGGTCTTACAGGGAGGTGTGTTCAAGTGCATTCTGGGCGTGCTGGTCTAACAGGGAGGTGTGTTCAGGTGCATTCTGGGCGTGCCTGTCTTACAGGGAGGTGTGTTCAGGTGCATTCTGGGAGTATTGCTATCTTGAGGCAGCGGGAAGTGATCACGCCATTGACCAACAAAAACCTGGTCTAAAGTCAACAACGCAGCATTTCATTGTTATTTTAAAGGTGCTCTAAGCGATGTTGGGTGAAAGATGTTGTTTGTACTTGAGTTAAGTCCCTTCATGTCTGTGATTGGTTTAAACTGTGACTGTGTTTCTGTGTGCAGCTGGACCGGTTTAAAGAGCCTCCTGCGTTCGGGCCGATGTGCGACCTGCTGTGGTCGGACCCGGGCGAAGACTACGGCTCGGAGAAGACCCAGGAACACTTCTGCCACAACAGTGTGAGAGGCTGCTCTTATTTCTACAGGTACGACGACTCTCGCTCTGCCGCCGCCGCCGCTGCTGCTGCAAATGTTTCCACATTTAAAAAGCCGCCCGGTCTGTTAATCTGAGCTGATTTAAAGCTTTTTACAAACAATGGCTTATCTCTGGATAAGTGACCGCTGGGTAAATCCGCTGTCGGACAGATAGTGGAAATAAATATTAGCGTTCTCTGCTCTCTCTTAATATTTGTTCTCAATTTGCCGTGTTGGCACCACACGGAGGTCACAGCGAGGGGAAAGCTGCTGCTGCTGCTGCTGCTGCTCAAAGCCTCTTTCATCCTGCGTTGGTTTGTTTTAGTAGCAGGACGTTTCAATGATTCACTAAGAAATTACAGCAAATGACTTGTTTCTCTAATAGATGTCTGGGTGATTACAGCCTCCGTTCATTATTAGTTTAAGTCCCACTCGCTGCTCAGCAGCAACACAACCTTAAAGGAACACGCCGACTTATTGAGACTTTGTCTTATTCCCCGTCTCCCCCTGAGTTAGATAAGTCCAGACACACCCTTCTCATCTCCGTGCGTGTTGTAACTCAGTCTGACGCACCCACCGTTAGCCTAGCTTAGCACAGATCCTGGAGGTAACCGGCTCCATCTAGCCTAGCTTAGCACAGATCCTGGAGGTAACCGGCTCCATCTAGCCTAGCTTAGCACACTAAAAGTAGTGATTATTTACATGGAGTCTGGCTCTATACACGCTAAAAGTAGTGATTATTTACATGGAGTCTGGCTCTATACACGCTAAAAGTAGTGATTATTTACATGGAGTCTGGCTCTATACACGCTAAAAGTAGTGATTATTTACATGGAGTCTGGCTCTATACACGCTAAAAGTAGTGATTATTTACATGGAGTCTGGCTCTATACACACTAAAAGTCCTGATTATTTACATGGAGTCTGGCTCTATACACGCTAAAAGTCCTGATTATTTACATGGAGTCTGGCTCTATACACGCTAAAAGTCCTGATTATTTACATGGAGTCTGGCTCTATACACGCTAAAAGTAGTGATTATTTACATGGAGTCTGGCTCTATACACGCTAAAAGTAGTGATTATTTACATGGAGTCTGGCTCTATACACGCTAAAAGTAGTGATTATTTACATGGAGTCTGGCTCTATACACGCTAAAAGTAGTGATTATTTACATGGAGTCTGGCTCTATACACACTAAAAGTCCTGATTATTTACATGGAGTCTGGCTCTATACACGCTAAAAGTCCTGATTATTTACATGGAGTCTGGCTCTATACACGCTAAAAGTCCTGATTATTTACATGGAGTCTGGCTCTATACACGCTAAAAGTACTGATTATTTACATGGAGTCTGGCTCTATACACGCTAAAAGTAGTGATTATTTACATGGAGTCTGGCTCTATACACACTAAAAGTCCTGATTATTTACATGGAGTCTGGCTCTATACACGCTAAAAGTAGTGATTATTTACATGGAGTCTGGCTCTATACACGCTAAAAGTAGTGATTATTTACATGGAGTCTGGCTCTATACACGCTAAAAGTAGTGATTATTTACATGGAGTCTGGCTCTATACACGCTAAAAGTCCTGATTATTTACATGGAGTCTGGCTCTATACACGCTAAAAGTCCTGATTA
Organism: Gymnocephalus cernua; assembly: GCA_023631565.1. Taxonomy (NCBI): domain Eukaryota; kingdom Metazoa; phylum Chordata; class Actinopteri; order Perciformes; family Percidae; genus Gymnocephalus; species Gymnocephalus cernua. The sequence goes on along the minus strand of CM042442.1, from coordinate 32,682,750 downwards.
TTTACATGGAGTCTGGCTCTATACACGCTAAAAGTCCTGATTATTTACATGGAGTCTGGCTCTATACACGCTAAAAGTCCTGATTATTTACATGGAATCTGGCTCTATACACGCTAAAAGTCCTGATTATTTACATGGAGTCTGGCTCTATACACGCTAAAAGTAGTGATTATTTACATGGAGTCTGGCTCTATACACGCTAAAAGTAGTGATTATTTACATGGAGTCTGGCTCTATAGACGCTAAAAGTAGTGATTATTTACATGGAGTCTGGTGTATTTAATCGGCCGGCTGCAGAAACGATCCGACAAGTCAGAGTTTCCAGATTGGCCTGTTTTCCGGCAAGAAATTTGGTGTGTGTTTGTTCGGCTACGTTGCGTCGGCGCTGAACGCTCTCTTCTCTTTCTCTTCTCTTTCTCCATCTCTTCCAGTTACCCAGCAGTATGTGACTTCCTGATGAACAATAACCTGTTGTCTGTAATACGAGCACATGAAGCTCAGGATGCAGGGTGAGACATTTCTTATTGTTCTCTTATCTTTTTGAAATCATATCCTTTGTCTTTAAAGCTTCTTTATCTTTTCTTGATCTCATTCTATTGCTTATCATTTTCTTTATTTCATATTTTATTTCTTCTTAAAGTTTCTTCTTATTTTCCTAATGCGTTAACTTATTTTATGTTTTGTCTATCTTATTTACTTTTTATCTTCATAGCTAATTTATCTTTTCTTTACCACATTTTTCTCATTTTCTTCTGTCCATTTCTGTGTGTGTGTGTGTGTGTGTGTGTGTGTTCTCTACTTTATCTTTTCTTATATTTTCATTTTATTTCATCCTGATCTTATTTCCTTTTGCCTTTTTTTTTCATTGCTTTTTTTATCTTTTTGTTGTCTTATTTTTATCTTTAGCTTCTTGTCTTTGATCCTTTATTTTAATAGCTGTTTTTATATCTCATATCTTATCTTGATCGCCTGTAAAACTGTGTTTTTCTGTCCGTCAGGTATCGAATGTACAGGAAAAGTCAGACGACAGGCTTCCCTTCTTTAATCACCATTTTCTCTGCTCCCAACTACCTGGATGTGTACAACAACAAAGGTAGGAGACGTCAAGGACACAAACCATGGCAACAGCCCTGGCAGCGGGAGACAGGAAGTGCATCATCTTAGCAGAAAATGTTAATGTGTGTGTGTGTGTGTGTGTGTGTGTCTGACCGTGTGTCTCTGTGTGTGTCTCTGTGTGTCTGTGTGTGTGTGTTGTTTTGTCCTCAGCGGCGGTGCTGAAATATGAGAATAATGTGATGAACATCCGGCAGTTTAACTGCTCCCCTCACCCGTACTGGCTGCCCAACTTCATGGACGTCTTCACCTGGTCTCTGCCCTTCGTCGGAGAGAAAGGTGAGACTCCCGTCGCTCACAGTCTCTGTGTGTCTGTCTCTCTCTGTCTCTCTCTCGCTCTCTCTCTCTTTCTCTATCTCTGTGTGTCTCTCTCTCTGTGTATGTGTATGTGTCTCCCTCTCTTTCTCTCTCTCTCTGTCTCTCTCTCTCTCTCTGTCTCTCTCTCTCTCTGTCTCTCTCTCTCTCTGTCTCTCTCTCTCTGTCTCTCTCTCTCTGTCTCTCTCTCTGTCTCTCTCTCTCTGTCTCTCTCTCTGTCTCTCTCTCTCTGTCTCTCTCTCTCTGTCTCTCTCTCTCTGTCTCTCTCTCTCTGTCTCTCTGTCTCTCTCTCTCTGTCTCTCTCTCTCTGTCTCTCTCTCTCTGTCTCTCTCTCTCTGTCTCTCTCTCTGTCTCTCTCTCTCTCTCTCTGTCTCTCTCTCTCTGTCTCTCTCTCTCTGTCTCTCTCTCTGTCTCTCTCTCTCCATCTCTCTCCCTCTCTCTCTCCCTCTCTCTCTCCATCTCTCTCCCTCTCTCTCTCCCTCTCTCTCTCTCTGTCTCTCTCTGTGTGTGTGTGTGTGTGACCGGTCTGAACTTGTGTGTTGTTTCTCTTCCTCCCACAGTGACGGAGATGCTGGTGAACGTGTTGAACATCTGCTCCGACGACGAGCTGATGTCAGAAGGGGACGACACGTGTGAGGGTAAGAGGATGTAACGCCTTCTCTCAGCATCACACCTCACTGCTTCAAGTGTTAAAGACGTTACGCATGTTTGAACCCAGAGACTCTTAGTTTGAAGAAGACCTGCAGAGACGGGACTCCTGGAATCCCTCTCAGTTTGTCGTTTTTTTGTTTTCGGTTACACAAAAAAACAGATTAATCGACAATGGAAAATAATGGTCAGTTGCAGCCCTGTTAAAGTGTGCAGGGTTCGACATTAAGCATGTGGCCACAAAAACGTACTGTACCGTACTTTTGCGAGAAAAGTGCTGCATAGTGATAGGAGTTAGCTTTAGCCTAACGCTAACCTAGCCTGGAAATCCAGACCCAAATCCAAAAGATTAAGGGTCTGGCATCGAGTAATGAAAATGGCCCAACTCGAGGGGCGGCACCAAGCGTGCATTTGAAAATCTCACTGCACAACGACCAATCACAACAATACACGGGGTGACGTATCCAGAGCCCCGTACGCTCAGCTACCAGCGGAGCTACCTGGTAGATTAGACTGTCGTCATCTGTTTAGCTCGCCTCTGGCATCAGATACACCGATGTGATTGGTGCAGCTGGCCTCTGGCCCGCCTACATCGGATACACCGATGTGATTGGTGCAGCTGGCCTCTGGCCCGCCTACATCAGATACACCGATGTGATTGGTGCAGCTGGCCTCTGGCCCGCCTATATCAGATACACCGATGTGATTGGTGCAGCTGGCCTCTGGCCCGCCTACATCAGATACACCGATGTGATTGGTGCAGCTGGCCTCTGGCCCGCCTACATCAGATACACCGATGTGATTGGTGCAGCTCGCCTCTGGCCCGCCTACATCAGATACAGCGATGTGATTGGTGCAGGTCGCCTCTGGCCCGCCTACATCAGATACACCGATGTGATTGGTGCAGCTCGGCTACCATAGTTAATGAGCATCATCACTCGATGCCAGAGGGACTCGCTGAGCTAATTCCAGTTGTGCTCTCGCGAGAACTCTGGTTTTCCAGGGTAACGTTATCCCGCAAATTCTTGTAAACTTACCGATTAACTGCTGGCGGAAACACACGAGCCCTCCTCGGCACCTGCACCTGGGTTATTATTACGCACGTCAATTATGTCATCGACCATGCCGATGATGTCTTCGTTCTTTCTCAACTTCACTCAGATCAGCCTTCTGAGATTGTGTACTCCTGAGCAGTACAGTTGAATACTTTGGCTACTTAGTGAACAGCTCTTACGTATCCAGTGGAAAGAGACAGAGGCACGAAGGGGAAGGGGGGCGACAAAGATACGTCGAGGGGCCACCAAAAATGTACTCTGGCACCCAAATTTAGGGGCGTGGCGTAGGGCTGCACGATACGAGGAAAATATGCGATATGCAATAAGGTTGTTGAATATCGCGATAACGATGTTTGTTGCGATAAATAACCAGATATTAAAGTGTGCTCTGTTCTGCATTTCTGCTGCTTTCTCAGTATTCTGCTAAAATGCAAAAAAATTGCTGAATTTTTGAATTTAGAACAAACGAAAGGAAATATTTTCCAGCATTATTTTATTGAACAAATTTAACGTTGACTTGAATATAAAAGGCAGCACTAAAAAAAGAATGACAGTATCTTTTGAAACTCTAATTTCAATTGATATTTTCTTTCAACTAACACAAAGAAATCTCTGAGTGTCTGTCGCGATATGTCGCAGACTTTTGCGACGTGTATATTGCGCCGGTTGATATTGCGATAACGATAAAAAAATTATATATTGTAGCAGCCCTACCGCGGCGGCCAGAGCAGCCAGAGCTTGAAAGTATTATCGTCTGTCCCTGGTGTGTGTTGATGGTGAAGGAGTGTGTGTGTGTGTCTGTGTGTGTGTGTGTGTGTGTGTGTGTGTGTGTGTGTGTGTGTGTGTGTCTGCGTGTGTGTGTCTGTGTCTCTGTTAGTGGTTTCAACAGACCGTAGTTGATCCGTGGTCCGCACGGATCAACACTCACGGTTCAGAAAGCACGTTAACCGCGGATCAATTGCAAAGTTTAACCGTAATTATAGCGTGAAATAACTTTTGTCTGTTACTTAGAGGCCGTCCACATGAAGACGCGCTGGGATGCAAACGCACTTTTTTTGCATCGTTTGGGCCGATCGTCCACACGAATCCTGTAAACGCACTTTTTTTAAACCTGGTCCCAGGGTGAATAAAAAAAAAAAAAAAGGCGGCTCACGTTTGGCTTCGTGTGTACGGCGAAACCGCATAAGTGCGTATCGATGATGTCATCCCCACACACCTCGGACTCACAGCTGACTGCCTTCAACCCAGCTGACGGCTCTAGCAGGGACGCAACGCTGCTTATAAAGTGGAAGTAGAGAACTTATCAACTAGCTCGCTAATCTGTCTGCTCATCAACTCCCTGAACTGATTATTAACTTATTGTAGAAAGGCTACCGCAAGAAAAACATGTAGCTAGATTATCAAACAGACATTGGATCATTGATGTTTGTTTGACTGCCGATGTTAGCTAGCAGAGCTAGCGTGCTAGCTAACGTTAGCTCTGCTAGCTGCAATCATGTCCGATAGAATCTAGAACTGCATGTCACGCTAGTTAACACTGGCGTTACACTTGGTAACAGCAGGTAATGTTGTTAGCCTACCGTTACAACACAGGGACGTACAAGAGGCTGCATGAGGTCTAAAACACACACACACACACACAGAGACAGAGTTTGTTTCTCTATGTCTGTGGGGACCCAATATTGACATAATGCATTCCCTAGCCCCTTACCCTAACCTTAACCCTCACCCTAACCATAACCTAATCCTAAAACCAAGTCTTAACCCTCAAACAGACCTTTAACCTTGTGTGGTCCAGCAGCATTTTGGACCCCACAAGGCTGTGCAGACCCCACAAGTATACTGGATTCTCCGGTTTTTGGACCCCACGAATACAGTAAAACAAGCGCACAGAGAGACACACAGACACACACACACACACACACACACACACACACACACACACACACACACACACACACACAGAGACTCATACACACACACACACACACACACACACACACACACACACACACACACACACACACACACATAAAGCTATAAGCTACTGGTGAACCTCGTGGTGCATTCAAAGTTATTGTAAAATACCCTTTTCTCATCTGTTTTTGTCATTTAACAGCAATTTACTGGTGAAAGAAGTTATTATTGTTATTACATGTTTAATAAATCCTTTAAATTCCCCCTTTTTTGTGCTGATCCGAAAATTGATCCGATCTGTGACTCAAAACCGTGATCTGAACCGTGAGTTTTGTGATCCATTGCACCCCTAGTGTGTTTCTGTGTGTCTCTGTGTGTGTTTCTCTCTCTGTGTGTGTTTCTCTCTGTGTGTGTGTGTGTGTGTCTCTGTGTGTGTTTCTCTCTCTGTGTGTGTTTCTCTCTCTGTGTGTGTGTGTGTCTCTGTGTGTGTTTCTCTCTCTCTCTGTGTGTGTGTGTGTCTCTGTGTGTGTGTGTCTCTGTGTCTGTCTCTGTGTGTGTGTGTGTGTGTGTCTGTCTTTGTGTCTGTCTCTGTGTGTCTCTGTGTGTCTCTGTGTGTGTGTGTGTGTGTGTGTGTGTGCGTCTTATAAAAGCACAATCGCTGCTCTCTTGACCTGAACTTCCTCTGTTATACCACAACACTGTGGTTACAAAAGTGAAAATCCCATTTATTTTTTTCAGCCATTTGTACTAAACATTGATAATAAACAATAAATGTACGCAACATTATTGCTTTAACTTGCAAAAAAACCCAGTTTAACCCGCTTTAAGAAATCCCTAAGGTATGATTTTAATACCGTCAAATCACCAGAGGACCCACGATACGATATTATCTAGGGCTGGGAATCGCCAATGATTTCCCAAATCAAATCAATTCTGATTCACGAGGTCCCGATTCCATTCCATCTTCCATTCGTTGCGACCGTTAAGACAGAAAGAGACACTGTGTGTGTGTGTGTGTGTGTGTGTGTGTGTGTGTGTGTGTGTGTGTGTGAGACGTTTTAGCTGTAAACGTAGCATTGTGTGTGTAGTTTTTGTTGGAGAATAAATGCTGCAACGCTGTAAGACCCAAGCCATGTTCCCGTGTCTTGGGACTCCTGGCTCTCTAAGGTGGACCAGCTATTCTATTTTAGTGACCCTCCCCCGAATAACACAAATGCCGTTATATACCATATACCCCGCTGAAATGTCAAGACGCTACAGTATGAAAAACTAGACACCGTTACATGAAGTTATGTTTAAGGGGGTCTTTCCTCGAATAAATGTGATGTTTTTCAATAATAAAAAAAAGAAGCAATTTGACACAATTTTGGACCGTTATTATCACCATATCTGTGTTTAAAACGTTGGAAAAGATAGAGCAGAAAATAATAAATATAATAGTAGATGATGATAATAATAATAGAAAATGGATAAATAACACTCCAACAACTTGCTAAAAAAGTCAAACTACAATCATTAGATCTGAGAAAAGTCTTTCATTTTGGTTGATGCTTTTTTCGCTGTTTTTGGCACTTTGCTGCATTTCACATTCACACGGGTGTGTGTGTGTCTCTGTGTGTCTCTGTGTGTGTGTGTGTGTGTATGTGTGTCTCTGTGTGTGTGTGTGTGTGTGTGTGTGTGTGTGTGTGTGTGTGTGTGTGTGTGTCTCTGTGTGTCTCTGTGTGTGTGTGTGTGTGTGTGTGTGTGTGTGTGTGTGTGTCTCTGTGTGTCTCTGTGAGTGTGTGTGTGTGTGTGTCTCTGTGTGTGTGTGTTTGTGCGTGTTTTTCTGTGTGTGTGTGTGTGTGTGTGTGTGTGTGCGTGTGTGTGTCTCTGTGTGTGTGTGTGTCTCTGTGTGTGTGTCTCTGTGTGTGTGTGTGTCTCTGTGTGTCTCTGTGTGTGTGTGTGTGTGTGTGTGTGTGTGTGTGTGTGTGTCTCTGTGTGTCTCTGTGAGTGTGTGTGTGTGTGTGTCTCTGTGTGTGTGTGTGTGTGTGTGTGTGTGTGTTTGTGCGTGTTTTTCTGTGTGTGTGTGTGTGTGTGTGCGTGTGTGTATCTCTGTGTGTGTGTGTCTCTCTGTGTGTGTGTGTGTGTGTCTCTGTGTGTGTGTGTGTGTCTGTTTGTGTGTCTCTGTGTGTGTGTGTGTGTGTGTGTGTGTGTCTGTGTCTGTGTCTGTGTGTGTGTGTGTTTCATTTAGGTTGATGCTTTTTTCGCTGTTTTTGGCACTTTGCCACATGTCACATTCATTCAGCTCAGATGCTGCTCTGTACTTCTAATGTCAGGGAAAACCCTGATTGTTGTTTTATTAGTTTATTTTCTATAGTTGTTTATATTAAGTGTCAGCAGAATGATCAATCTGTCAGCAGCTCAGTCTACACTGTACCAGCGGATGTACAGAGAACCATCACTGGATTACTCTAAGTTACAAACATGACTATTCTTGGGGAAGTTTTGCAGTTAGGGGCGACTTTATCCCAAAGTTTTCTCAGTGGATATATGGACGATTAGACTTAGTAAACGATAACGTCACCGGGAGGCAGTACAGGCACATTGAGACGTAATCCACAACACAAACATTGAACCAGACAAGATCTACAGCACTATTTACCTAACACATAACTTACACACATCAGTACATAGAATACGGTAAAAAGGAGTATTTTGCACTTCCCTAACAGGCCTAATGTCATAAATAAATGAAACTACAGCACAGTACTACATATATTCCTCCTCCAGTCATACCCCTCCCCACATCTTATTTAATTGGGTTATTCACTACTGACATCAGAGATTTATGATGTACTCGGCAAGTGCAAGTCACTCTGTCTGTTTGTTAAAGAGGAACTATGCAGTTATTTTTTATCTTAATGTACGTTAACTGAGCATCTTCCGAGTCATTGTGATGGTTATATGACTTGTTTCTGGTTGAATGGTGGTCGTCTCCCCCCTAGCGCCTGGGAGATGAAAAACCACCCTTTCAACTTTGGGCCGGCGAGCGTCAGGAAGTACGGCGTGATATCAGGTCTCGCCGTGTTAACGAGTCGCTTCACGGCGCCGCACACATACGGCCGTTCAGGAACCGGCTAACGAGGTAGAGATGGAGTTTTACACACTATCGACACGGCAAAGAAGAAGCAGGAAGCTAGGAAAGCATTGTGGGAGGAAGAGAGGAAGAGGAAACGGCAGACTGACCGAGAGAGGAGTCAGACACGAGGAAACATAAGAGCTGTAGGGGGGGGGGGGGGGCTCTATAGAGAAACCTGCCAGCAACAAGACAGGAAACACACAACACATGGACTACACTGCATAGCGTGATCTTTAGCCTGAAAATGCGCGGTCCATCTCACAAAGTGTCTTTGCGTCACGTCACAATTTACTAACTTATCAAATCGAGAGTTTTCAGGCTGAAACGTCTCAGACAAAAGACAACAAAGCTTCAGTCATTACCAGTCATTACCGGCGTGTGTGCGTGCGTGCGTGCGTGTGTGTGTGTATATATTATATATGTGTATATATAATATATATAGAGTTTTGATTGTCGCGTTTTTTTACTAACAATTTCTCTCTTCTGTTTTGTGCTTCAGGTGGAACTCCAGCCGTCAGAAAGGAAGTGATCAGAAATAAGATCCGAGCGATCGGAAAGATGGCTCGTGTCTTCTCTGTGCTCAGGTGGGTTTCTGCCTCTGAGAAGTGTGTGTGTGTGTATGTGTGTGTGTGTGTGTGTGTGTATGTGTGTGTGTGTGTGTGTGTGTGTGTGTCTGTGTTGTACTATATATAGATATATATCTATATATCTCTAAATAAATATATAAAAGGTTGAAAGAGCCGCTCCCCCGTCTTGTATTGTGAGGAATAATGAGGTTTAAATGAAATCACTCTGCTGCTGTTTGAGCGCTTTCTCTGTGATTTTGTTGAGCCTGAGATATTAAATATTAGGGCTGATATAATAACCAGATATTAAAGCTGTTCTCAGTTCTGCTGCTTTCAGAATTCTGATAAAATACAACAAACTGTTTGTTGAGTTTAAATCTAATGAAAGGAAATAATTTCCAGCTTTCTTTTATGGAACAAATTGAACGTTGATTTGAACATAAAAGGCAGCCGCAACTAAAGAAAGAACGACGGTTACATGTTAAGGTCGCGACCCGCCGACCAGATAACCGGCCGTCTCGGCAGGAAACGCCGAGACGTCGTTGCGACGAAATCTGATGAGTCGGAAACAAATGTGCAGGCGAGAGTTTTCTCTGGGAATCCGTTCGACGCTGTGAAGTTTAAATACTGTAAAATGCTCCCCCGTGAACAGCCCTCACAGCGGGCGCCCTCGCGCTCTCCTGGGACGGACTCGTCCTCCTCGCTAGACTCCCAGTCGCCAGTCAGGCCGTCTCATTGGCGATAACGCACAAAAAAATAAATGATTGTAAAAACTTTGAATCAACTGAAAAATAGATGGAAAATCAACGATTCGAGAAAGAAGAAAGAAAAGGAATACGTCACCTGAAGGCGCCGACACGCCGACCCGATAATCGGCCGTCTGACAGTCTGGCGAGGTCGGTGACTCGAGTCTGGTCGGCGTGTTCCGTGCCGTCGTCAGTCGGAGGAGCCGTCGGCCTTCATTTGGGACGATCTGACTTGTTGAATCGGAGGGCGGGCGGTCGGACTCAACGACCAATCTGATTGGTGGAGAGCTAACCAGGAAATGACGAGCGGGATGAGCGTGACGAACAGCCTCTCAGAATCTGATGAAGATCTTCTAAACTGACCTTTGTTGATCTGAGATGAAGACAGATTCAGCAACTGCACGACGGCCGATTTCTCCTTAACATGTTTTCAGAAACACGTCACGGTGAAATATTTTAGTAGAATATGAGATCGTGTTCTGAACGAGACGCCGTTATGGTCGGGGAGCAGCCAGACCCACGGGACGCGTTCGTCCAATCAGCTGCCGGTTTTAGTTTTTTGGGGCGACAATCCAGATTAGCGCCGCCTGCTGTTACGGAGACGTATTACGTCTCGTCTCTTCGGTGTGTTCTGAGGAACTTTCTGGACCGACTCGGGGAGACTGATCGGTCCGACTGGCTTTACCGGCGCCGGTCGGCCGTCTGGTCGGCGTGTCTGGGGCTTTAAAGTGCAGTTTTCTGCTGATATTTTCTTTCAACTAACACAAAAAAATATCTTCAGTGTCTTTTCGTGATGTGTTTATTGCGCCGGTTGATACAAAAAACGATATATTGTGCAGCCCCCTAATTACCGCCATCTTCTTTAAACCAGTTAGGGTTACTGGACAAGAAGACGCTGTCGTGTCTGAGCGTCCCGTGGAGTTTCTCTCCAGACCTTTCTCTCCGTCTTGCTCCACTTCAGTACGAGGCTAATGACTTTCTCCTGATTTACACCCGTCCTCCTTTAATCCTCTGGAAGTGTGTCACAATCATTTGTCCCTTTTTTTTTTTAATGATGAATGCTCTTGTTCAGAAGTTATTTTAAGACCCAGAAAAGCATAACAAGCTCGTAATCTGAAGAGTAAGATCCTTTTAGTTTAACATGAAACAGCCTCGAAATCACCATCACCAAACTACACCAGACTCCATGTAAATAATCAGGACTTTTAGCGTGTATAGAGCCAGACTCCATGTAAATAATCAGGACTTTTAGCGTGTATAGAGCCAGACTCCATGTAAATAATCACTACTTTTAGCGTGTATAGAGCCAGACTCCATGTAAATAATCACTACTTTTAGCGTGTATAGAGCCAGACTCCATGTAAATAATCACTACTTTTAGCATGTATAGAGCCAGACTCCATGTAAATAATCACTACTTTTAGCGTGTATAGAGCCAGACTCCATGTAAATAATGAGGACTTTTAGCGTGTATAGAGCCAGACTCCATGTAAATAATCAGGACTTTTAGCATGTATAGAGCCAGACTCCATGTAAATAATCACTACTTTTAGCGTGTATAGAGCCAGACTCCATGTAAATAATCACTACTTTTAGTGTGTATAGAGCCAGACTCCATGTAAATAATCAGGACTTTTAGCGTGTATAGAACCAGACTCCATGTAAATAATCAGGACTTTTAGCGTGTATAGAGCCAGACTCCATGTAAATAATCACTACTTTTAGCGTGTATAGAGCCAGACTCCATGTAAATAATCACTACTTTTAGCGTGTATAGAGCCAGACTCCATGTAAATAATCAGGACTTTTAGCGTGTATAGAGCCAGACTCCATGTAAATAATCAGGACTTTTTTTCATCGTAAAACACACTTCATTCAAAGTGGACAGAAACAAAATCTCGACATTGTACCTAGTGCACATTTAGTTATTTTCCACCTACGCTAGCCGCAGTTTAAATTAGCATTTCAGTGTATGTATAGAAATGTAAATGTGCCTTTCTCTGAGCAGACGAGGACATTTTGTCCCTGGCAGTTCTGTTCCAACGTTACGCAAGCTCAGTGTACTTAACATGCACGTCGTGAATACAGCAACACTTCACATGCAACAAAAGGAGTATAATTAATACAAAAGGCCACCCACACACCTGAAGGGAACCCACATGCAGCTCACACACACACACACACACACACACACACACACACACACACACACACACACACACACACACACACACACACACAGCCCTATTGAACATGTTATCACTTTGTTCTTTTAAACACAGACAGATATCAGGTATAGCCACTAAAACCAATAGTTTAAAAACAAAAGTTTTTGTCACACCGGTCAAAAGGCAGTCCCTCCAGACAAACACGGGTGATTGTTGAGGGCAAAAACCCTTCATTATGCGGCAAGTTTTATTAAAAAATGTGATGGAATATGCGGGATATTTATGCAATTTTATGCGATGAAATTGCGGGAACTTGCAAAAATTGCGGTTTGATGAAAAAGAGAAAACAAAGCGATTCCCCCCCAACACCGTGTTCTCACTAGGCGAAGTTACATCACTTCATAACGTTCCCATGGCAACAGTGGAAAATGGC
>CM042442.1:32656123-32658623 GCA_023631565.1 Gymnocephalus cernua | reverse complement strand
GATTGTTGCTAATCGACTTGGGGGGGGGGGGGGGGGGGGGCACTAGAGGTGACGTGAAGAGAACTGAAATGAAAATGAAGGTTTCTGTGCTCGCAGCAGCGTTGGGAGAGCGGTGAGCATCCGGACGCTTTGTTAGTCACTCCCTCTAGAAAAACGTGATTATGCGATCGCAGAATTCAACGCACAATCAGCCAAAGTCTGCATATTTATGCGGGGGGGCCGCATTTCTTCAAATACGCCGCACTTTCGCCGCATAAATTGCCGATTTCCGCGCCAAATATGCGGGTCTTGCATGATTTCATAATCATTCCTGGCAAAAAAGTCACATATATCTCAGCAGGAAGATGAAAAATGTTGCGTTTACTTCACACAAGAGCAGCCATTTTCCCCTGTTGCCATGGGAACGTTATGAAGTGACGTCACTTCGCCTAGTGAGAACACGGTGTTGGGGGGGAATCACTTTGTTTCTCTTTTTCATAAATTTTTTGCAAGTTCCCGCAATTTCATCACATAAAATTGCATAAATATTCCGCATATTCCATCACATTTTTTAAGAAAACGTGCCGCATAATCAAGGATTTTTGCAACAATCACAAAAAAACTCTGTTTTTCTGGAGGGGCCGATCAGAGCGAATGAACCGACTCGCTCCGCTCTGCCGTTTATTTCAGCTGCCTGCGGAAACCCGGCGTAACGAACGCGGATGAAACTGGCGACACAGTCGCAAAGCAAAGAGCTCTCCGCCTCGCCTGCGACTCCCGCAATCCTACGCCGCGTGGCGCCGCAGGTGGAGACGGTTAACCCTCATGTCGTCCTCAGGTCACATTTGACCCGTTTTCAAAGTTTTTGTAGAACAGAAAATATGGGACGTCGAAATAAGTGCTGGAAAAAAACGACAAACCTCAGAAAAAGCAACAAAAACACTGAAAGAAAACCTACAAACTTTGGAAAAAAATGCCCAAAACATTGAAAAAGTCACAAAATCGTGAGGAAAAAGCCAGACAAATGTTGGAAAAAGCAACTTAAACAACAAATGTTTTTTTTCATGGTGGACGAGAAGACAACACGCGGGTTAAAACACACATACGTCACGCGTTCAATGTAGCCGAAGCGTAAGAAATGAAGTACAGATATCTGCAATAAATATCCCGTTTATTTTGTAATTTTTACAGACAACAACAACTTTCTTTAACGCAGCTTTAATTAGTGAATGTTAGCAGTGTTTTTTTTTTGGACTTTGGATATAATATTCTAATGTACGGCTGGGAAAAAATCTATTTGATTTAAAAATCGAGTTGGTCAAATCAATTCATGTTTTCAAAAAAAATCAATTTTATAGATATTTTTTTTTTTAGGTTTTATTATCTCGATCCAAACACAGTATAAATAATTTGGATGTTTAACAATCTTTGTTGCACACTGCACCGTGACTTTATGTTGTTTATGTTGATGCACTTTAATTAAATACAATAAATATATCTTTTTAAAATATATTTACAGTTCGCAGTTATTTTGTTTTAAATGGAAGGAGGGGGGGGGGGATCGTAAATCGAGTTTTTTTTATGAAAACATCTCCCATCTCTCTGTTGTAACAGTCTTGAGTCTGCGTTGTTAAAGAGGAACTATGCAGTTATTTTATCTTAATGTACCTTAACTGAGCAGCTTCCGAGTCATTGTGATGGTTAACGAATCGCTTCACGGCGCCGTTCAGGAACCGGCTAACGAGGTAGAGATGGAGTTTTTCACACTATCGTCACGGCTGAGCCGGCAAAGAAGAAGCAGGAAGCTAGGAAAGCATTGTGGGAGGAAGAGAGGAAGAGGAAACGGCAGACTGACCGAGAGAGAGGAGTCAGACACGAGGAAACATAGCAGCTGCGTTCTCATGGCGAGAACCGAGACAAACGGAAGCTAACCCGATGCTGACCTGGCGTTGTTGCTGTACGTACCTTTGAGATAAAGTTTAGTCTTTGTATTTCCTGTTACTGTGACCTCAGGATGTTACGGTCTTTAATATGATCGCTGTCTAGCCCGTAGCTGGCGAGGTAGACGGCGAGGTAGACGGCGAGGTAGACGGCGAGTAAGCTTACTAGCGGTCTGCCTCGCTGGTCGCCGCCTTCTATGAAAACAAATGACCAGAGGGAGAAGATGGGGGGGTAGAGGGGGGGGGGGGGGGGGGTCGGCAATCAGTTTTTACGACAGAGTTGCCAAATATCTGTTCTGAAGCTGTACGGGAAGCTGCCAGCAAAACGCGAGAAAACGGCAAAACGGCCAAAACTGCATAGCGCCCCTTTAAGTCGATGAGTTAGCGGCGGCGAACGGCGTACGATCGGCGTAGAGCACGCGGGAAAAAACCGCCAGCGTCTCTATAAAAACATCCCATAATCGCATTTCTTTAGTCTTCAGACGTTAAGCCGTCTCCGCGTGGCAGTCGTCGTTCTGAAATATTAAAAAAAAACAAAAGTCACTTTATTATAAATAAACTCGTGACTTTTTGTCCCTGTG
>CM042442.1:32578623-32646123 GCA_023631565.1 Gymnocephalus cernua | reverse complement strand
GACAAATGTCAAAAAAGTGACAAATGTCAGAAAAAGTGACAAACGTTAAAAAAGTGACAAAATGTCAAAAAAGTGACAAAATGTCGGAAAAAGTGACAAAAGTCAAAAAAGTGACAAAAGTCAAAAAAGTGACAAAAGTCAAAAAAGTGACAAAATGTCAGAAAAGTGACAAAATGTCAGAAAAAGTGACAAATGTCAGAAAAAATGACAAATGTCAGAAAAAGTGACAAATGTCAAAAAAGTGACAAATGTCAGAAAAAGTGACAAATGTCAGAAAAAGTGACAAATGTCAGAAAAAGTGACAAATGTCAAAAAAGTGACAAAATGTCAAAAAAGTGACAAAATGTCAGAAAAAGTGACAGTCAGAAAAAGTGACAAATGTCAGAAAAAGTGACAAATGTCAAAAAGTGACAAATGTCAAAAAAGTGACAAATGTCAAAAAAGTGACAAAAGTCAAAAAAGTGACAAAATGTCAGAAAAAGTGACAAAATGTCAGAAAAAGTGACAAATGTCAGAATAAGTGACAAATGTCAAAAAAGTGACAAACTTCAAAAAAGTTACAAACGTCAAAAAAGTGACGAAATGTCACAGTGACAAATGTCAAAAAAGTGACAAATGTCAGAAAAAGTGACAAACATCAAAAAAGTGACAAATGTCAAAAAAGTGACAAATGTCAGAAAAAGTGACAAACGTTAAAAAAGTGACAAAATGTCAAAAAAGTGACAAAATGTCGGAAAAAGTGAAAAACGTCAAAAAAGTGACAAAAGTCAAAAAAGTGACAAAAGTCAAAAAAGTGACAAAATGTCAGAAAAAGTGACAAAATGTCAGAAAAAGTGACAAATGTCAGAAAAAGTGACAAATGTCAGAAAAAGTGACAAACGTTAAAAAAGTGACAAAATGTCAAAAAAGTGACAAAATGTCAAAAAAGTGACAAACGTCAAAAAAGTGACAAAAGTCAAAAAAGTGACAAAAGTCAAAAAAGTGACAAAATGTCAGAAAAAGTGACAAAATGTCAGAAATAGTGACAAATGTCAGAAAAAGTGACAAATGTCAAAAAAGTGACAAATGTCAAAAAAGTGACAAAATGTCAGAAATAGTGACAAAATGTCAGAAAAAGTGACAAATGTCAGAAAAAGTGACAAACGTCAGAAAAAGTGACAAATGTAAAAAAAAGTGACAATAATGTCAGAAAAAGTGACAAAGAAAGCTTTAAAAATTTTGGAAAAAAATTCAAAAGGCTCAGAAAAAGTCAACAAACGCTGAAGAAAGTGACAAAAACATCGGCGGGAAAACCACAAAAGTGTCGAAAAGATGACGAAACCATTGTTGATAAAATGTTTTTCATTTCAAATTTTTGAAAATCTGTCTCCTTTTCTTTTCTAACGGGACCTGAACCCCCTGTCTCCTGGGTGAAGGTCCTGTTTGTTTGACCCATCCATCCCCCCCAACCTGCCTCCTTACCTCCTCATCTTACTTCCTGTGTTGCTCCCGTCAGACCTGCTACGGCCACTAGAGGGCGCCACCACTAGAACCCTGAATATAGGTCAGAATGACGCTGGAACTAACCACTAATGGCGGCGTTTCTCAGAGGAAGACGGTCTCCAGACAACTTAACTACTCGCCGCTGCAGAAGTCTCAACAGAGACGCTTTCTGTTCTCAGAGGCTGCAGGAAAACTGGAGCCATTAAATGTCACATTTTTAACTCTGTGATGAAGACAAAGCAGCGATTGAAACTCAAGAACTAGACACGAATATAAAGACATCAGTCCAACCATTATTTAGTTTTTTTAAATGTCTGGATCGTGACCCGCCGCTGACTCATTAAGAGTTATGAATGGGTCACCGAGGGTTCGTCTACAGTATCAAACGCTGTTAACCAAGCGTGCACTGACCGCTAATTCATGTGTTTAATTTAAACACAGACTGCTTGTATAACCTCTAGTCTACAGTAAATCTAGCAGCTTTACTTCTGCACCACAGCAGTCAAGACAAGTCAGGATGAAGTTGTGGATATTTTGTTTTCATGAAAACAGCAACATTTCAAAGTGGCTTATTTGGTGCATATTTGTCCATGTAGCTCTCAGTCTCGGCCCACCATTGCTAACAGATGGGTGTGACCCAACAAAAATCACACCATCCCCCACCCCCAGTGGTCACAACTATGCGTTGCGCTACCCCTGGCGTGGAGCACCGCTTGGATTTATCATTTAGTGCTGCGCTCAAAGTTCAAATTATTTCAAATTGACTAAAATGTTTAAATATGACCGTTACTTATTCACATATAATGTTTTCGTCAAAGCCACAGGGAGCCACTGAAGACGGGCTAAAGGGCCGCAGGTTGCAGACCTCTGAATTAGACAAACATGCATTAATTTCAGTCCAAAACGGAAGCAGCTCTTACCTCAGGAGATCTGGTGGAAGACGTAGGCGGAGGAGACAGAGATCGCTGCAGATCACAGAAACACAACAACAACACATTAACACTCAAAAACTCATAAAACTACTCAGTCCTGCTGCTGCCCTTGCCGGGCAGACGTTTCAGGACAATTAAAACACAAACAGACTAAAAAACTGTTTTTATCCAAGAGCCATAACCGCAATTAATGCCACTTGTGTTTTGAGTTTAAGGATGAATCGTGCAGTGAATGCATTGTTTTTGTGGTATGCCTGTGTTTACTCAGTGCTGTTGAGATAGAGATGGCAATGCGAGAATATCTGTAACGTTGAGTGTATGTGTACTTCTCTGGGTGGAGCGTCGAGTGGGGAGAAGGTGAGGTGTGGTTGGTACGACATCAGGTCGGGTCTCTCCACCTGCAGGATGGCTTTGTCTCGGGGCAGCGCTGCCAGGTCTCTGTAGCCCACCACCTGGTCGTTCACTCGGGCCTGGACGCACCACACACAGGAGACGTGTTGTAGAGAGTTTTGAGAGTGTTTGTGTGTAGAGACTGAGAAGTGTCTCTGAGCGGGTATAGACTGGGTCCAAAATTAGCGCCCTGTACAGGGTCAGCTCTATGTTCCCACAGCTCTATGTTCCCACAGCCCTATGTTCCCACAGCCCTATGTTCCTACAGCTCTATGTTCCTACAGCTCTATGTTCCCACAGCCCTATGTTCCCACAGCCCTATGTTCCTACAGCTCTATGTTCCTACAGCTCTATGTTCCCACAGCCCTATGTTCCTACAGCTCTATGTTCCCACAGCTCTATGTTCCTACAGCTCTATGTTCCCACAGCTCTATGTTCCTACAGCCCTATGTTCCCACAGCTCTATGTTCCTACAGCCCTATGTTCCCACAGCTCTATGTTCCCACAGCTCTATGTTCCCACAGCTCTATGTTCCCACAGCTCTATGTTCCTACAGCTCTATGTTCCCACAGCTCTATGTTCCTACAGCCCTATGTTCCCACAGCTCTATGTTCCCACAGCCCAATGTTCCCACAGCTCTATGTTCCCACAGCTCTATGTTCCCACAGCTCTATGTTCCCACAGCTCTATGTTCCCACAGCCCTATGTTCCCACAGCCCTATGTTCCCACAGCCCAATGTTCCCACAGCTCTATGTTCCCACAGCTCTATGTTCCCACAGCCCTATGTTCCCACAGCTCTATGTTCCCACAGCCCAATGTTCCTACAGCTCTATGTTCCCACAGTTCTATGTTCCCACAGCCCTATGTTCCCACAGCCCAATGTTCCCACAGCTCTATGTTCCCACAGCTCTATGTTCCCACAGCCCTATGTTCCCACAGCTCTATGTTCCCACAGCCCAATGTTCCTACAGCTCTATGTTCCCACAGTTCTATGTTCCCACAGCTCTGTGTTCCCACAGCTCTATGTTCCCACAGCTCTATGTTCCCACAGCCCTATGTTCCCACAGCCCTATGTTCCCACAGCTCTATGTTCCCACAGCTCTATGTTCCCACAGCTCTATGTTCCCACAGCCCTATGTTCCCACAGCTCTATGTTCCTACAGCTCTATGTTCCTACAGCCCTATGTTCCTACAGCCCTATGTTCCCACAGCCCTATGTTCCCACAGCTCTATGTTCCCACAGCCCTATGTTCCCACAGCCCTATGTTCCCACAGCTCTATGTTCCCACAGCCCAATGTTCCCACAGCTCTATGGTCCCACAGCCCTAAGAGTGTGTTGTTACCGTGATGCCGGTGGCGGGAGACCCCGGGGTGCTCGGGCCCCTGGAAGAAGGCAGGTTGATCGGGGTTAACCGTCCCTCCACCTGCGACACCGTCAGAAACATTTAGGAGCTGAAATCATTCCAGTATTTTTTTTTACACAACTTGGGTCTTATGTAGAGATGTTACGATACCAATTTTTCCTTCCCGATACTGATTCCGATACCTGAACATGCGTATCGGTCTATTTAAATAGCTCACGTTACTGTACGGCATTGTGTCAACAGTTATCTTCATTTAATATTGCATGTGGCGTTTTCTTTTACGGGGTGCAAATGTTCCTCCAAAACAAGTTCCTTCCTGAGACTATTCTGCAGAGTCACCGTCGCTGCGTCTGGAGCTTATAGCGCCGCCCAAGACGATTGTGATTGGTTTAAAGAAATGCAAACTCTCAAGATGTTGAGTACCGATTCGATACGAGTGTTAAACATGAAGAAAAAAACACAAACAATGAACGCCACAGAACTTTCTTTTACCAGTTTGACAGAAAAAGGAACATACTTTACAACCTCCAAAACAACATAATCGACTCCTGTTCCTGCTGATAAACATAAACCATATTTATACACACATACTTAAACACTTCATTTTTTTCTTTCTTTTATTTTCTTAATATTTTTTCTTTCTCTTTGTTGTCTATTTGTTTTTATTTACTCGTTTGTTCTATGTGTTATGTGTATGACATGTATATGTGTAGTTGTAGAGTATGTTTCTATTTATTCTTGTAGCCTCTTGGCCAGGTCATGTTTGTAAATGAGAAGTTCTCAAACAGTTTACCTGGATAAATAAAGGTTTAATAATAAAAAATGAAGTAGATTTTCTTCAGGGCTAAATTACGCGGTATGGGATCGGTGCAACTCTGGTACTCCAGTATCGGAACATCTCTAATTTTATGCTTCCTTCACATGGGGTCGTGTTTACAACGTTAAAATGACGGTGCTGTTACGTTCTTATCCTGCATAGAAAGGAGTTAAAACATACCGGAAAGTACTTGTTATTTTTACATTTTTATGAATATGTTTTGAAGCAAAAAAATTATCTTTAAAGCCCCAGTGTGTAAGAATTTCCCCCATCTAGTGGTGAAATTGTATATGACAACCAACTGAATTTCACTTTGTATCCTTGCTCCTCATCAGCTGTTTCCATCTTGGAAAAGCCACAACAATATTAACTTTGGTCGCGTTGCTTTGCCCGTCACGTTGTCGTTACATGTCCTCGATAATAGACGCAACAGGCTTTCAAATCTGCCGGCGGTGAGTCGCAAATAATCTTCTCCCCCCCCCCTCCCTGGCATACGTCACAGTCATTGCCACCGAGTGGAAAGCGTGAAATGCGGCGCAGTATGTCCTGTATGTCCCTTAGGGGCTACCGTATTTCAAGATGGCGCGTGGGCTATGGAGCGTCTACCCCAGTTCATGTATGAATATGGAGCGTCTACACCAGTTCATGTATGAATATGGAGCGTCTACACCAGTTCATGTATGAATATGGAGCGTCTACACCAGTTCATGTATGAATATGGAGCGTCTACACCAGTTCATGTATGAATATGGAGCGTCTACACCAGTTCATGTATGAATATGGAGCGTCTACACCAGTTCATGTATGAATATGGAGCGTCTACACCAGTTCATGTATGAATATGGAGCGTCTACACCAGTTCATGTATGAATATGGAGCGTCTACACCAGTTCATGTATGAATATGGAGCGTCTACACCAGTTCATGTGTGAATATGGAGCGTCTACACCAGTTCATGTATGAATATGGAGCGTCTGCACCAGTTCATGTATGAATATGGAGCGTCTACCCCAGTTCATGTATGAATATGGAGCGTCTACACCAGTTCATGTATGAATATGGAGCGTCTACCCCAGTTCATGTATGAATATGGAGCGTCTACACCAGTTCATGTATGAATATGGAGCGTCTACACCAGTTCATGTATGAATATGGAGCGTCTACACCAGTTCATGTATGAATATGGAGCGTCTACACCAGTTCATGTATGAATATGGAGCGTCTACCCCAGTTCATGTATGAATATGGAGCGTCTACACCAGTTCATGTATGAATATGGAGCGTCTACACCAGTTCATGTATGAATATGGAGCGTCTACACCAGTTCATGTATGAATATGGAGCGTCTACACCAGTTCATGTATGAATATGGAGCGTCTACACCAGTTCATGTGTGAATATGGAGCGTCTACACCAGTTCATGTATGAATATGGAGCGTCTGCACCAGTTCATGTATGAATATGGAGCGTCTACCCCAGTTCATGTATGAATATGGAGCGTCTACACCAGTTCATGTATGAATATGGAGCGTCTACACCAGTTCATGTATGAATATGGAGCGTCTGCACCAGTTCATGTATGAATATGGAGAGTCTACACCAGTTCATGTATGAATATGGAGCGTCTACACCAGTTCATGTCTGAATATGGAGAGTCTACACCAGTTCATGTATGAATATGGAGCGTCTACACCAGTTCATGTATGAATATGGAGCGTCTACACCAGTTCATGTATGAATATGGAGCGTCTACACCAGTTCATGTATGAATATGGAGCGTCTACACCAGTTCATGTATGAATATGGAGCGTCTACACCAGTTCATGTATGAATATGGAGCGCCTACACCAGTTCATGTATGAATATGGAGCGTCTACACCAGTTCATGTATGAATATGGAGCGTCTACCCCAGTTCATGTATGAATATGGAGCGTCTACCCCAGTTCATGTAAGCGCAAATGTAAAATTTCAAGCGAATAGGAATACTTGGAATTGATGGTGGTTGTCAATATTCATAAAAAAGGACAAGTTTGTGAAGGGCAACACAGATTTTGATAATGAACAACCACAAATGTTACACACTGGGGCTTTAAAAAAAAAGAGGAACGAATAGTCATATCTTCGTATTGAACAAACAAATCGAAAAAATCAGATTCGGTACAGCCCTACAAGTATAGATCACACATACTGTATGCTAGTAAGCTAACTTTAAAGATTAGCTTTGTGTCTACGGTGATATGTGTTTGTCGTTAAAGTTACTGTAACGTTACCTTTCATTCTGAGTGAACACCAGTTCAAAAATACTGGAGAATATTTTCTCTATCTTATGAATGAATATGTTTGGAACGCAGATTAGCTTTCTAACATGCTAGTAAGCTAATGCTGTTGAAGATTAGCTTGCTGTAAATTATACGGTAAGTTGCGGTGCCGTTACCTCTCATTCTGAACAACACAGAGTTAAAAAATAAATTTAAGAGTCTCTAAGAAGTTGATTGATTACCTTCTGCATGACTGGAGAGAAACCTTCTTCCTGTTTGGTTTTAACCAGCTGGAACAGAAACAAAGCCAGAGACAGAGAATCAATCAGCAAATGCATCAGCCATTACACAGCATCTTATCACAGGCTCACAATTTATGAATGAGTTTGGGAATGACTCATCGAAAAAGCAAAGTAATGAAATTTAATTTCTGCTGCACAACGTTTTTTCTGCAGACATTTTAAAAGAGGAAACCACCCTACAAAAGGCTCAGTATTTCCTAAAACAGCCGGTCGCTGTAGTTTTTAACAAATATTACTCAAACGGGAGGAAATACTGCATTTGTTGGGGACTTTTTTCAGCGATGGATTAATTAAGAGACGTTTTTTGGCAGATAAATAGCTTGTTAGCTTGTTTGCTAACGTGACAATAGAGACGTGAAGTCCCTCCCCCTTGCGGTGGACCGCCATGGGACGTTAAGTCGGAAAGAATATGAACAGTAGTGAACGGGGAAAGACAAATTATTTTTAGATCCCGTTTGAATTGATCAGTTTAATAGATAATTTTGCAAATCTCAGTTTATTGTTAAACTGTTGAAGTATAAGACTGAAAATACGTAATTACAAAGACTACACACTTCAAAGTCTCTCTGTGTGTGTGTGTGTGTGTGTGTGTGTGTGTGTGTGTGTGTGTGTGTGTGTGTGTGTGTGTGTGTGTGTGTGTGTATATGTGATTCAAGTCACGCTACATGTTCAATCTGCAACGCCGATTGGTCTCGTAACAGCCGTTGTTGTGTTTGATTGCTGACTTGTAGCCAGCAGTGTAATACTGCAGTAAATAATACATTACTGCCATTTCCACCTTCTATATCTTCGATTATTGCTGTTCCCATCTTCCGTTATTGTCGTTATGCCGTAAATTGTTTAAATCTGAGCATGCGCAACTCGACGCGACTCAGATTGTGTTGAGACTCAGATCGTGTTGAGACTCACATCGTGCAGTGACAGAGTCTAAACAATATACAACATGGCCGCCGTTACAACATCTGGTATGAAAGGTCTGAAAGAATACGAGTTGTGCGTGAAGGAATCTCCAGACAGCAGCCAGAATGCAGCAACTTCAGGTACGGCAAAGGAAGGACAGTCACTGGTTACTTCATTAATGTGTTTACTGGGTTCATGGACTGAGGACGGGAGGACGACTCAGCAGAATCTTAACCAGTGGATTCAGGACTCAGCAGAATCTTAACCAGTGGATTCAGGTCTCAGCAGAATCTCAACCAGTGGATTCAGGTCTCAGCAGAATCTTAACCAATGGATTCAGGACTCAGCAGAATCTGAACCAGTGGATTCAGGACTCAGCAGAATCTGAACCAGTGGATTCAGGACTCAGCAGCATCTTAACCAGTGGATTCAGGACTCAGCAGAATCTCAACCAGTGGATTCAGGACTCTGCAGAATCTTAACCAGTGGATTCAGGACTCAGAAGAATCTTAACCAGTGGATTCAGGATTGGGCCGAACCCCAAAAATCTGGATTCGGTGCATCCCTAGTTTCTACACTATGGGACCTTTAAAAAGTACAACAGATGTACTGTGTGTTAGATTAGTCCAGTAAGACCTCAGCAGCGTCCCAGTTTATTCACACGTTGACAAAGCTGTCCATTTGTCCATTTAACTGACAAATAACGTCCATTTTCAGTAACGGAAATCACAGCTGGACCGTTGGGAGAAGCTAATATATCGTCTTTCCTTCTTTTTTTTTGGAGTTGCTTTCAGAGCAAAACAACAGATCCTGTTTCTCACTCGCGGAGACACGGCGTCCCTCGGGGTGAAGGCCGGACTGGCGGGAACAAGGAGCCTGAATGTAAAACAACACGGTGACTCAGATTCAGGTTATGCGAGCGTCCTCCTCGCGGGACGGACAGAGGACACACGAGAGGAATTGGTATTGGTGCTTGTAGCTTTCTCCAGAACCATTGTACCCCAAAATAACAAAGAGGAGGAGGTTTTCAACGGGATGGCAGACAGCAGTTTGAGGAAAGTAACAGATGCCCCAGCCACGTTTAAAGGTACACTGTGTTTTAAGTATTTTATTAGCTAAAATCAACGTCTTCATTCATAAATATGTCCTCATTGGTGTAAAATGACCTCTGCCAATGATCTAACTTCTCCTCATAAGAGAATAATTTCTTATCTGTGTTTACATTGGACGGGCAAGTCCAAGGAAGCTTCCATGTCATTCCGCCATTTTGAAAAACTATAATGGCTGAGAGAGACATACAGCACTAGTCTACCTGTCTATAATGACTGAGAGACATACAGCACTAGTCTACCTGTCTATAATGACTGAGAGACATACAGCACTAGTCTACCTGTCTATAATGACTGAGAGAGACATACAGCACTAGTCTACCTGTCTATAATGACTGAGAGAGACATACAGCACTAGTCTACCTGTCTATAATGATTGAGAGAGACATACAGCACTAGTCTACCTGTCTATAATGACTGAGAGAGACATACAGCACTAGTCTACCTGTCTATAATGACTGAGAGACATACAGCACTAGTCTACCTGTCTATAATGACTGAGAGACATACAGCACTAGTCTACCTGTCTATAATGACTGAGACATACAGCACTAGTCTACCTGTCTATAATGACTGAGAGACATACAGCACTAGTCTACCTGTCTATAATGACTGAGAGACATACAGCACTAGTCTACCTGTCTATAGCTGAGAGAGACATACAGCACTAGTCTACCTGTCTATAATGACTGAGAGAGACATACAGCACTAGTCTACCTGTCTATAATGACTGAGAGAGACATACAGCACTAGTCTACCTGTCTATAATGGCTGAGAGAGACATACAGCACTAGTCTACCTGTCTATAATGACTGAGAGACATACAGCACTAGTCTACCTGTCTATAATGACTGAGAGAGACATACAGCACTAGTCTACCTGTCTATAATGACTGAGAGACATACAGCACTAGTCTACCTGTCTATAATGGCTGAGAGAGACATACAGCACTAATCTACCTGTCTATAATGACTGAGAGACATACAGCACTAGTCTACCTGTCTATAATGACTGAGAGAGACATACAGCACTAGTCTACCTGTCTATAATGACTGAGAGACATACAGCACTAGTCTACCTGTCTATAATGACTGAGAGAGACATACAGCACTAGTCTACCTGTCTATAATGGCTGAGAGACATACAGCACTAGTCTACCTGTCTATAATGACTGAGAGAGACATACAGCACTAGTCTACCTGTCTATAATGACTGAGAGAGACATACAGCACTAGTCTACCTGTCTATAATGACTGAGAGACATACAGCACTAGTCTACCTGTCTATAATGACTGAGAGACATACAGCACTAGTCTACCTGTCTATAATGACTGAGAGACATACAGCACTAGTCTACCTGTCTATAATGGCTGAGAGACATACAGCACTAGTCTACCTGTCTATAATGACTGAGAGACATACAGCACTAGTCTACCTGTCTATAATGACTGAGAGACATACAGCACTATTCTACCTGTCTATAATGACTGAGAGGGACATACAGCACTAGTCTACCTGTCTATAATGACTGAGAGAGACATACAGCACTAGTCTACCTGTCTATAATGACTGAGAGAGACATACAGCACTAGTCTACCTGTCTATAATGACTGAGAGAGACATACAGCACTAGTCTACCTGTCTAGCTAATCCACAACGCGTTTTGATTCAGAGCCAGCGTCACATGACTGAAACCAGCTGAGACGGAGAAGGAGATCAGTGAGAGGAGCTTTAGTTCATCATGGAGGATCAGACTTATGCCGAGCCACAGGAAAAGGAATCCTCGTCGCCAAAAAAACCAAAATTGTAAGACATGTTGTCGTAGCTTCTTGGTACATAACGGCTACCGTAGTCGCAACACGCATTTGAGAAAGTGAGGCGCTAGAGAGAACTATTCGTTTGAATGCAAAATATAATTTCACCGCTAGACGGGAGACATTCCTCCACAGTGGACCTTTAAATCCAAACTCTGGACCCAGAGTTGCTCTGTAGTTGTCACGTTAAAGTGGCTATATGTAACTTTCAGTTTGTGTTGATTCTAGCGACCCCTTTGGACAAAAGCGGTAGTGTTTCTACCACTCCTGCTGTCGTAAAGCTCTATATTTGGTGCTGTATTACCCGCTGTATATTACTGGGTCAGCGTTACTGGGAGGTCATGTAGTCGTGATGAATGTTTTGCTCTGACACAAAAACATTAATTTACAATAAGAGAATAAGTTACAGATGCATCACTGCATTTCAAGTTGTTGCATACGTTAACTTAGTCTACTTTGGATGTCTCGTGAGATAAACCGGGCATCACTGTCGCTGTGCACGAGCCAGAGCATTAAGAGATTGGTGTAGCGACCAACGACTCATACAGTGCGTTTCATGAAGCGCTCGGACGCTTTACACAAGTAACGTTACAGGGGGACGAGGGGAAAGAAAGTAGGCCAACACAAACACGGAGTAAAAGGAATAAAAAATGTCTGTGTTAAGTGGAAGGAGGACATAATTTAATGTCGGCTACTGACGTACAACCACATCATGCAATCTATAGTTATCTCATGAATGAAACATACGTATTACATTATATACTTGAGGGCCAATTCGTGGTATGGTTTTGAATAATCACTGTTACAACCAACATTAGGTTTAAATCATAGCAACACATCTTTGGTGGGTGAATTCAATGTAATGTCTTAAAGCAGAGATCTTCAACAGGGGGTCTGGGACCCACAGGGGGTCCTCAGGTCACTGCAGGGGGGAGGGGGAGGGGGGGCAGCAAGTCATTAATATTTCAAAAAGCAAAATGTCTCAAAATTAATCCAACATATTGTTAGCAAAACATTAAACATAGGCTTACTGGCCCACAGGTAACGGTATGGGACGCTTCTTTTACCTTATTATTAGTACACAGGCCTTCCAGAAAAAGTTTTTTTGTGATTGTTGAGGGCAAAAATCCTTGATTATGCGGCATGTTTTCTTAACAAATGTGATGGAATATGCGGAATATTTATGTAATTTTATGCGATGAAATTGCGGGAACTTGCAAAAACTGCAGTTTGATAAAAAAGAGAAAACAAAGTGATTCCCCCCCATCACCGTGTTCTCACTAGGCTACTACCTTAATGTAAAGAGTCATCTCTTGTTACTTCCTATGATAAACAAGCATACTACATCATAAGATATATGTCACTTTTTTTGCAATGAAAATGCGGGGATTATGAAATCATGCAAGCCCCGCATATTTTGCGTGGAATCTTAACCAGTGGATTCGGTATTTTGCCGAACCCCAAAAATCTGGATTCGGTGCATCCCAAGTTTTTACAATATGGGACCTTTTAAAAAGTCAAAATATGTATGTTAGATTAGTCCAGTAAGACCTCAGCAGCTTCCCAGTTCATTCATACTTTGACAAAGCTGTGATGAGTTGAGCATTTGTCCATTTCACTGACAAATAACGTCCATTTTCTGTAACTGTAACGCATATTTTGTGCGGAAATCGGCAGTTTATGCGGCGAAAGTGCGGCGTATTTGAAAAAATGCAGCCCCCACATGAATATGCGGACTTTGGCTGATTATGCATTGAATTATGCGATCGCATAATCACGTTTTTCTGGAGGGACTGGTTACAATAGTTGTGGCATTGCAGTCCTGCTAACAGAAAGTACACCACGTTTGTTCTTTTCCTAAACCCAACTTCTGCGTGACGTTTCCTAAACCCAACCGTGGCCTCGCGATAACACGCCACGTGGCTTTAGAAAGTGATGTAATGTCATGATACCACGTTGCAATAGCTGTGGCATTGTAGTCCTGCTAACAGGAAATACACCATAACCAACACGAGAGCGTCTCTGCTAACGTCTCGGCTGCAGGAGGAGGATATCCTGTGTAACCTCTCCTCTTGTGTCTTCTCTTTCATCTGCCTCTCTCTTCTTCCTCCTCCATTTCCATCCCACCCTGCGCCTCCCTCCCTCCCTTCCCCTCCCCTCCCCTCCCCTCCCCTGCCCTCCCGTCTCCTCGCTGGCTGTTTATCTGCGCGCCCAGCCGGGCCAACGCCCAGCCGGTCCTTTAACAGTTATTGCTGTGGTTACCGCCACACCCCTCCCTCCCGAGAATCAACCAAAACACAGCCGGGGAGCTTCACCTTCCCTCTATAATCTAACCTGCCAAAAACAAACAGCAACAACACAAGCTTTAACCCTTTAAACGCACGGAGGACTTCACCTGGCCAGCATGCTCCTGATGATACTTACAGACTTTTACTGAAGGAACATTTTCAATGCAGGACTTTAACCTGTAGCGGAGTATTTATTTTACAGTGTGGTGTTAGTACTTTACCTGAAGTAAAGGATGTATTAGTGAATTAGCTGCCTGTCTCTGAGTCTCTGGGGACGGACGGATCCATCATGTGACCGGCAGCAGTCTGAGTGCTTTCTGTGTCCGATAGTCTTCTTATCACTCAGAGCTTTTAACTGCCAGAGACTCTCAGCGTGTGTGTGTGTGTGTGTGTGTGTGTGTGTGTGTGTGTGTGTGTGTGTGTGTGTGTGTGTGTGTGTGTGTGTGTGCAGACTAATGTGCCACACACACATCAATTAAACACACATCCTCAGGCAGGCCCGTATCCAGGATTTTAGCAATTCTGAGGTCCAAATTTTTATGGGGCAAATGTGCCTCGTCAGTCAGCGTCCACTTAAAGTTCTGTTGTTGCTGCTGACTGACTCAGATTATTATTCTAAGTGTCTGACAACATTATGAAAGGATCCCTACAGAGATAGACTTTTTTAAAATCTCTTTGAGACCTTTCTGTTTAACCAGAAACGGCTCCGAAGTCACTAGCACTAAACACACCAGACTCCATTTAAATAATCACTACTTTTAGCGTGTATAGAGCCAACATATTCTCACATGTAAATCTGTAAACTATGTGTTTATTTCAACCACAACTAGAGTTGTGATGGTTGGAAAAGTGGAAAGACGACCTAAAACGGCTTTTCATAGTTTTATTTTGTTTCTGTCCACTTTGAATGAAGTGTGTTTTACGATGCTAAAATTACAGTTTATTTACATGGAGTCTGGTGGGTTTAGCGAACGCAACTTCGCAGATGTTTTTATATTTAAAAAAAGGATCTTACTCTTTAACAGAAAGGTCTATCTCTGTAGGGATCCTTTCATAATGTTGTCATTTGCTGACACATGTTTGCTGACACTTTGAATATTAATCTGAGTCTATCAGCGGCAAAACAAGCACTTTTTTCCAGGTTGAAAAAAACGGTAGTTACCCTTTAAATCACTTTGTTTTGTTTGTTTTTGTTTTGTAATTTTTTCTGACATTTCCCCCCCAGAGTTTGGTACAACTAACCCAGACTTTGGGGTAAATTGTAACATGTTACTCCTTGTGTTTAAGAGTAAACTGTGCATTTTGTGTTCGTGCAGAGAAAACAGCTTAACACCGTTTAATAGCACATGGAACTAGTTTGTATGACAATTTGAATGCGCTGGCTTAAAGCAACTATTATATAGCATCTACAGGATTATACTTGATTTTTGTGTTTGTACTAGAACATGTTTACATGCATTAATGTTAAAAAAATAATATAAAATAATTCTCACACTGCCCATGGCTGCTGCACCTGTATCACCCTCGAGCACCTGTCTCTTTAAGCCCTCCTCCCGAAAAAGCCCTGCTCTGATTGGCCAGCGTGCTTCCTGGAAACTCCGGAGCCTCCGCTCTGCGTTTCGCTAGTCGACGCTGAGCTACTGTATCGCAGTATGTAGCAGGACTTTGTGCCGTGAAAAATCACCAATAAAAGGCTTCTAAACCAAATATTACACAACATTACGTGTCCCAGCAGTAAAGTGACCGGGAATTTGGGGAGAAATGACCGACATTGGCCGAAATTACAGCTATGTCGCGTTACCACGTAGCTGCTTAACAGTTAGCAGTATGCTAACGTTAGATTGTAGTGGAACGAAGCAGAATTTTCTACCATCAAAAATCACAGATAAAGGCTTCTGAACCAAACACTACCCATGTTTCATGGTAATGCGACCCGTAATTGGGGAGAATTTAACACAAGGTGACATTGTTTACTTCCATTAACATGTAGCTACATGGGATTTTTTTTAATTTTTTATTTAACCTTTATTTAACCAGGAAGAGACTCATTGAGATTAAAAATCTCTTTTTCAAGCGTGTCCTGGCCGAGGCAGGCAGCAATACAACCACACATACAGTATACATGCAAATACAAAATACACAAAAAAACACTAATAACATAGAACAACAGAAACAGCAAATCCCTCAAAGTCGACCAGAATGCTAAACACGTCAGGTAAAACATCTGCAGCCAGATGTGGCTCCGCCTCCAAGTCAAACAACATCCTTAATATATAATGCTATATATAATATATAATGGGATAGTGCTAACAAAACAAAAACCTGTAGAGTTGCGTAAAACACTTAGCCAAGAGTAGAAAAATAGAAAAAACTGTTGAAACCGCAGCGTTCACAACAGTTGGAAATCTGAATGTTTTAGCTCACGGGGGATTTGTCTAAAATACGTTTATTATTTAAAGTTTTGGTCACATTTAACATGAAAATCCAACATTATGACATTGTATATATGACAGAAAACACAGAAAAGGATAATATATCCCCTTTAAAAGCGCTCCAAGATACAGACAGAAACGTCAAAAATGTTACAAATATTCCCGGTCTTATTGCTGTGATTACCGTCACACCCCTCCCTCCTGAGAATCAACCAAACACAGCCGGGGAGCTTCACCTCCCCCCCCCCCCTCTTCCTACTATAATCTAAACATCAAATGTCCTCAGATCAACCCTCCCAAAAAAGCCTAACACCAGATCAGTGAGAGAGGATATTTCTCTGCTGTCGTCGTGTGAAAAAAGGTTGTAAAAGTTGTATTATTTAGTCAAGGAGTGCCAGCCGCGTCTCTCTCCCGACATTTAAGGTTGTCTTCACTTTATGTCAGCTGTTTGTGTTTGTTAGGATATCAAATCAAACCACAAGCGTGCACATGTTAAGATGTACCAACCCAGTGTCACGGCAGTTTGTGAAATGGTCACGTTATTTAAAGTTCTCATATTCTGCTCATTTTCAAGTTCATAATTGTATTTTAGAGGTTGTACCAGAATAGGTTAGGTAGGTTTAATTTTCAAAAAACACCATATTTTTGTTGTACTGCACATTGCTGCAGCTCCTCTTTTCACCCTGTGTGCTGAGCTCTCTGTTTTAGCTACAGAGTGAGACATCTCACCTCTATACCATCTTTGTAGTGAGTCGTACATGCTCAGTAGCTCGGTAAGATCACATCAGCTAGCTGTTTGTTTCTCTAACTTCAAGGCAGGATCAGCAGGGAGACTTCTTCTAAACAGGGAACACTTCCACCTTAGCGTGGAATACCTGCAGAACAGGGACAGGAAGTAGTTCTTCTGGAGATTATGGTGAACTAGTGTGTGTTGTAGCAGTGTTTTACCATTGAGAACGAGCTAGCATGCTACAGTTAGCCACCTCGTCTCGGCTCCTGACGTAGAAAGCCGTGCAGATTTTGACCAGCTCACCCAGAGACTGAAGGCAGGAATCATCCAGAAACCGTATCTCACTCAGAACAACATGGATAGATTTTTTTCAAAGTCTGTATGTGTGTGGAAGCACCAGAGACATAAAATAACACCCCAAATCCCAGAAAAAGTGTTTGTTTTTTTCATAATATGGGCACGTAATCTATTGATTCGTGTGCACGGACATGTTTATCTAATTTTTTTCGTGGTGGTCAGCACGTTTTTTTAAACTAATGTATTTCAATGGGAAGCATCTTTTGTGATTACAGCACGACTACGGTAGCGAGTAGTGTGAAAAGCCGAAAATCCGTGTAAGGAGTCAAACAACACAGGACTTTCACCCAGGAGACCGCCAGGGATCGCGTCCCGGCATGCAACGTGTCCTTTTCCCGTTCTTCTTTTCCTAAACCCAACCTCCGTGTAGATGCTTCCCATTACGTGCCGAGCACCACGAAAAAAAACGACATAAACTAGAGATTAAAAATAACGTGACCATTTCACGATCGGCCGTGAGACCGTGTTGGATGTCCAGCCTGTACACATCGAAGGACCCTTTAAATCAAGATCAGATCAACCGTCCCAAAAACCCCCGACACCAGATCAGTAACGGACGAGTACTGGATTTATAAATAATAGACGTTATTGGCTCGGCGTTTCATCATCTTCAAATGAAAGCTTTCTGATGTCTAACTGATGTTCAAGACGTATTTACTATATATATATATATAGTAAATACGTATATATATATATATATATATATATATATATATATATATATATATATATATATATATGTTATGTGTGAATGAAACAAATACGAATGCTTATTTTGCTCATTTTAAATCACATTTCACATCTTTTGGAGGAATTTGGCGATAAATGTTCTGGGAATCGACTTTAGGTGAATCGATCAGCTGATCGACAGACAAAAACATTTCATTCATTTATTATTATTATTTATTATTATTGATTTAATGTTTCAGGCTTTTCTTATAGCAAAAATGTGACAATTTCACTGAATTCCACATTGTTAAATGTGAATATTTTCTGGTTTTCTTTGTGTTTTTATGACAGTATACTGAATATATTTGAGATTTTGAACCAAAATGAGACATTTAACTGAAAATATAATAAAAAATAACAAATATTTGCTAGTCCCGCCTTCTTAAATGTCTCATATTTGTCTGCTGGTGTATTTTTAACGCTGTAAGTTGAATATATTTGGGTTTTGGGGGCTTTTAGTCGGACAAAATATACAATCTAAAGACATTAACTTGGATCTGAAGAAAGTTTTATGACAGTAAAATAAATATATATATAAATAAATTTGACAACTCAAAATATATTTTGTTTGCTAGTTCCACCTTCAGATTTGTCTGCTGACAAAAATCGGAATATATTGGGTTTTTTGGGACAAAATAAAGACCTTTCCTTGCGATTTGAAGACTTATATTGAGCGTTTAGCTTGAAAATCACAATTCACATGATTGAATGTACCATGGAGCCAATTAGGAGCCTCATATCTGTTTATATCGGTCTAATTATCAGAATAAAACAGTGTTTATTATGATTATCTGTATTGTGATGCAAGCAGAAGCTGTGGAGGCCTGAACAGATGAAATATTAAAACAACCTGCCCTAGTTATTCTGATGTTATCCAGCTGATTTTGAGAGAAAAAGGTCTGAAATGATCTTTCGACGTTTAAAAACAGCATCGCACGCGTCCTTCGGTTTCTGGAGGCTTCATACCGCGGACGATGGTAGGGAAAGGAGGGAGGAAAGGAGCGAGGGAGGGAGGGAGGGGGCGAGGAGACAAGTGCGTCTGCAGCAACACGATAAAAACACAGCATGTATGTTCCGCGTAAGACTCGGAAAAAACACGGGATCCGCTCCGTGAATATTGTGTTTATTTTCTGTGTAACGTGGAGAAAAAGAATCTGTTCTTACCTCCAAACAGCGGGGAATAAATCACAGGGAGCCGGAGGAAATCAGCCGGAATTCATCCAGAGAGCGACGCTGACGCTCTCCTGCAAGAGGGAGGAGGACGGAGGGGAGGAGGAGGAGGAGGAAGAGAGGGAGGGCGGAGGAAGAGAGGAGGAGGAAAGGGAGGAAGGAAGGGAGGGAGGAGAGGAGAAGGAAGGGGAGGAGGTTATGTTGTGAGGCTGCAGCCTGGTTTTACGGCCGGGCAAAGGAGAGGGGGGGGGGGGGGGGGGGGGGGGGGGGGGGGGCTGTGTGACCCCGAGAGGACGAAGAGAGAGAGAGAGAGAGGTAGATAGATAGATAGATAGATAGATAGACAGATAGATAGATAGATATACAGATAGATAGATAGATAGATATACAGATAGATAGATAGATAGATAGATAGATAGATAGATAGATAGATAGATAGATAGATAGATAGATAGATAGATATACAGATAGATAGATAGATAGATAGATAGATAGATATACAGATAGATATACAGATAGATAGATATACAGATAGATAGATAGATATACAGATAGATGCACAGTAAATAATGTACAAACGTATACAAGTGGAACCTATTTAAATAGGCTGCTTATAACAGATGTAAGTTAACCTGTTTGTTCAAGTTGTTCTATAGTGCAATGAAAGAGAGGACCTGTGTGTGTGTGTGTGTGTGTGTGTGTGTGTGTGTGTGTGTGTGTGTGTGTGTGTGTGTGTGTGTGTGTGTGTGTGTCTGTGTGTGTGTGTGTGTATAAAGAAGAACAATATGAAAGAGAAAACAGATGTCAGATATATAAAGAAACACTAAAACACATTTTTTTTTAAATTTTTAATTAATTTCCTTTTTTATTTCATTCATGCAAATAGTTTTTTGGGCCCAGAACAGGCAGTCATGTGATCTGTGTATCTCTCTGTAATGCACCGTTCTGTCCACATGGTGGCAGAATAAACACGAGAGAGCGAGAGAACCGGAAGTACGTCTCCAATGCCATTGTCTACTTCCGCTATCAGCTGTCAGTTGGAAATAAATAACCGACTAAATAAATCCCCATTTAAGTTTATTTTTTATGCTTTTAAATAAAACAACAAGCCTTTTTACGTCACTTAACATTTTAGAAATAATTCTAAAAAGCGTACAAAAAATATACAAAATAAAAAATAACTCCAATAAATTAATCTAAAAGTAAAATAAAATTGAAGAAGATTCATGCATTAGTTTTTCTTAATACAACTATTTACAATTTCACAATCAAAAAAGCATATTATTAGATTACTTCATTCATGAAGAATATAATTTACACATTATTTTTTATATTTGTTGCTTTTTTGTTTTTCTTTTCCACTTTTGTTTCTTATTTATATTATTTGATTTTATACATTTGCACTTTTTGTATGTACCTAAACCGTTATAGACTGGGAAGAATTTTGAGCCATATTGTTTGTTAAATTAAAAAAATTAAAATAAAATAGATAGCGGAGACCTAAACCGGAAGTAGCTGGCTTCATCATCCGGTTATTTTTTTATACACAAAAAATGGTCCAAAATAAGCAATTGAAAGAATGCTCTGTCTTTAAAGCTGTTTGTTATTAAAACATTTATATTAATACTTGTTTTTCTATAATCTCTGCGTTTGTTTCTTATTATGAAGGAGACAACACAGAACGACGCATGCGCAGTGGGTCATCTCGGTCCGTAGACGATCTTTGGTTGAGAGAAATGGCGTCGGATAACGGACTCGCCTCTCTGGTAAAGTGTCTTTAATGTGAATATATTAACTGTCCGTTTGGCTTTCTGTCAGCGCCCTGCTTCCATTAAACACTCTGTAACGAGTCTGAGAGAGAAACTACGTTTAAAAGGTTTAACCAAGCAGGCTAGTGAGCTAAGCTAACGTTGCTAATGCTAGCGAGCCGAGAGGTAAACACGTGTAGGAACAGTCCTGCAGATGAAACAGTCTGGGGGGGGTTACTTTCTGTGTAACAAAGTCTCACATGGAGTCAGGATCACTGGAGTGTATTGTCGTTGTTAATAGTTATTTTATACCTCCATTTGTTGGTTGTTGTTAATAGATGTTGGAGCTTCTTTACACATGGTTCCTACCCGCTGACACACGGTCATACTTCAGTGTGACACCGACACTAAAACTTTTAGTTATTTCATTTTTTTGTTTACATTTTATTTGAGCTTCGTATGCATTGCAAATATGTGAAAAGCATGGTGTTAATCACTTGTTTTTAAGTAGATATAAACATAGAAAAATAAAAAAAATAGACAATAACAAACGAGTAAGGCAGCTTTGGCAAGGCAGCTTTATTTGTAGAGCACATTTCAGCAACAGGGCAATTCAAAGTGCTTTACATAAAACATTAAAGAGCAGTTAAAAATTATTAAAAATTTAAAAACAGATAAAATACGAGAGTAGAAGTTACAGTGCAGTATATGAACAATTAAAGAGCAGTTAAAAGAAAGGCAACATCAAAAAGAAAGGTCTTCAGCCTT
Source organism: Gymnocephalus cernua (assembly GCA_023631565.1). Classification (NCBI taxonomy): domain Eukaryota; kingdom Metazoa; phylum Chordata; class Actinopteri; order Perciformes; family Percidae; genus Gymnocephalus; species Gymnocephalus cernua. The sequence continues at coordinate 32,624,531 of CM042442.1, read as the reverse complement.
GATTTAAAAGAACTGAGAGTTGCGGCGGACCTGCAGTTTTTTGGGGGTTGGTTCCAAATATGTGGAGCATAGAAACTAAATGCTGCTTCTCCCTGTTTAGTTCTGACCCTGGGGACAGAAAGCAGACCTGTCCCAGACCACCTGAGAGGTCTGGGTGGGTCGTAGTTTACTAGCAGACCTGTCCCAGACCACCTGAGAGGTCTGGGTGGTTCGTAGTTTACTAGCAGGTCAGAAATGTATTTTGGACCTAAACTAAAAACTTAAACTAAAAACTAAAATTTTTTTTTTAGGGAGACCTGTAAAGACCCCGTTGCAGTAGTCCAGTCTACTGAAGATAAAAGCATGGACAAGTGTTTCCAAGTCCTGCTGAGACATAAGTCCCTTAACCCTTGATATATTCTTAAGGTGGTAGTATGCTGACTTTGTAATTGTTTTAATGTGGCCGTTGAAATTAGGGATGGGGCCGATCCGATCCAGTATCGGTATCGGGACCGATACCAGCGAAATTCAGGTATCGGATTTTCCCGATCCAACCTGCGGAGATTTCCGATACCACGAGCCATGTCTGCACTTTAACGTTGTCTGCTGAAATGGCTCCAAAAGTGATTCCTACCGGTGCCGGCTGGTCTGCTGGTTGGCTGCAAACTGTGGAAAAGATTTCCTGAACGGAGGCGCGGCTCAATGAGACAAAGAGTTATGAGACACGCCCCCGCTCAGGAAGTCCATTCCGCAGTTTGCAGCCAGCTAGCAGGATAGTAGCGTTGAGCAGCATTGTGGCTAGCTCAATGCTATCCTGTGTGTCCGCTGTTTGGAAATGCTTCACAGTGGAAACACCGCAGAGCAAGACAGCAACATGCAAAAACAAAGCAGGACTTTCACAACCGTCGGTCCCGGTGTTGTCGCTAGTGTGTGGCGTTTCATTTCCCCGTTGTTGCGTCCCCCAGAGACCCCGGATCGTCTCCCGGCGGCCGCTGTTTCAGAGCAGCCGCTGCGCAGCCGTGAAAACAGAGGTGTGTGTGTGTGTGTGTGTGTGTGTGTGTGTGTGTGTGTGTGTGTGTGTGTGTGTGTGTGTGTGTGTGTGTGTGTGTGTAACTAAATGTGTGTGTAAGATGTTTACAGTTATTGCATTTTTCTTATATTTCAGATATTTGACATTTTAAAACGTTGATTTGTTGATGCTACAAGAGCCAGTGTGCTTGATTTGCGCTGTTCACACACTGTTTTATTGATAGTGTGTGTGTGTGTGTGTGTGTGTGATATTTTTACACTTGCACTTTTCTTATATTTCAAGACTCAAGTATTTGACATTTTGGGAATGTAATACATATTGACATGACAATCAATTTGAAACCCTTACAGTTGCATATCTGTTTTCAGAATGAGATTTTTCCTGTTTTTCTGACTTCCTTTTCTGACCTTATACTTACCTCAAGTTGCCTTTTGGGACATACATGCATACGTACGTCCATATCATACTTGCCTGATGAGGAGTTTATTTCAGCATCATATAAAATCAACAATAATGATAATAATAATATTAAAGCAAACACAGCTCTGGTATCGGAATAGTATCGGTATCGGCCGATATCCAAATTCAGGTATCGGGATCGGATCGGAAGTGAAAAAATGTGGATCGGTGCATCCCTAGTTGAAATTCAAGATTTCTGGCTTTGTTGTTTTTAACATTGTTGTTTTTCAGTGATATAGCGTTTTTTGATTAGCTTTGTTAGGACGCTTTTGTGCACAGAGATAGTGCCGTTAACACATGAATGATCAGAGAGAGCAACGTCAGTCACCACAACCTTGGAAATGTTCAAACCCTTGGAGATAATCAAGTCCAGAGTGTGCCCCTTATTGTGCGTGGGTTCCGTCACATGCTGAGTCAGTCCATAGTTCTCAAAAACACAACACAGTTCTTTGGTCCCTCTATCCTGCAGGTTGTCCACATGAATGTTAAAATCACCAGCCATAATTACACAGTCAAAGTTAATACAGATCATAGACAGCAGTTCAGTAAAGTCATCGAAGAAAGCTGCACAGTATTAAAGGTGGTCTGTAGATATTTAGAAATATAGCTCGGGGGGAGGACCTTAGCTGAAGAGCCACATATTCAAAAGAAGCAAAAATTCCATAAGATATTTGAGTACAATGGAATGAGACATTATACAAAATGGCTACTCCACCTCCTTTCTTATTCACTCTATGCTCACTCATAAAACTGAAGTTAGGGGGAGCTGACTCAATGAGAACAGCACCACTGTTATTATGGTCCAACCAGGTTTCAGTTAAAAACGTAAAATCAAGACTGTGCTTAATAATGAAATCATTGATTAAAAATGATTTTCCTGCCAAAGACCTGACGTTTAGTAAGGCTAGTGTTAGTGTGTTAAAATAATTATCTGTCTAATGTTTTGGGACAGGCTGTGGCTGACGAGGAATGGATGCTAAATTTGCGAGGTTTGCAATAGAGTAGAGTAACAAAATACATGAACATGCCAGGCAGCACAATCTTACAGTTTGAATGGCTTTTCTGTTTTTTGATGAAATAATTGTCTGAATACATAGGCCTATATTTCGCACCGTTTATTTTTTGACACTAAAGTTTTATATTTTTGCAGAGGTGGAAAGAGTACAAAAAAACATTCTACTTAAAGTGACTATGTAACTTTTTAATGTTTCTGAAACTGTAATTTGTGCTGATATTCACTACCAACAATGTAAATAACCCACAACTTATGACCCGAAAAACTGAGCTTTTATGAAGTGGAAACAGACGCGAGGAATCATCAGAGAGAATGGGAAGATACTCAGCTAACGTTATGTCTGATGTTACGTGTGCAGAAAGCATTTTGTTACCAAATGTCAGTTTTAGCCTTTAACTATCTGTCTGTGAGTTAAGCTAACACACGTTAACGTCAGACATAACGTTAGCTGCGTGTCTCTCCAGTCTCTGTGATGATTCCTCACGTCTGTTTCCACTTTATAAAAGCTCAGTTCTTCTGGTCGGCAGCTTATGAAAACATAAGTTCTGGGTTCTTTACATTGTTGGTAGGTCATATCAGCACACAGCAGCTTTTAGCATGTTTAATGTTTTTTTTTAGGTTATTTTTTTCGGGGGCTTTTCCCTTTTATTGTAGTGACAGTTCATAGACATGAAAGGGTGAGAGAGATGGGGGAGGCATGGACTCAGCCGACATGGGGCGCACGCTGTTACTGGGTGAGCTAGAGGCCGCCCTTAGACATGTTATGTCATACAAGTAAATGGAGAACGGAGGGATGTTCCTCTAAGAAGTATTTTACAACTTAAAAGATTACGTTTTCAGATGTGTAGCTGGCTTTAACTGAGGTGTCATTTTAAATGAGGAAACAAAGTCTGAACTCAAGGTGCCACTCCTCATCCTGGCATGAATCAAAGCTTGATAACCCCTCCCTGTGTTTTATAATAATAATAAAGCTGAACCTTGAACCTGGATCCCTTGATAGGACAGTCACACATACTGTAAGTCACAGTCAGACAGACATCACTGAGAGGTGAAATGGCTCAGAAAGGAGTTCAGCTGGACCGGGAAACCTTCTCTTGTTCCATCTGTCTGGATCTACTGAAGGATCCGGTGACTACTCCCTGTGGACACAGCTACTGCATGAACTGTATTAAAAGCCACTGGGATGTAGAGGATCGTAAGTCCAGCTACAGCTGCCCTCAGTGCAGGAAGAAGTTCACACCGAGGCCTGTCCTGCTGAAAAGCACCATGTTAGCAGATTTAGTGGAGGAGCTGAAGAAGACTGGACTCCAAGCTGCTCCTGCTGATCTCTGCTATGCTGGAGCTGAAGATGTGGCCTGTGATGTCTGCACCGGGAGAAAACTCAAAGCACACAAGTCCTGTCTGATCTGTCTTGTCTCTTATTGTGAGAAACACCTTCAGCTTCATTACGATGTAGCTCAGTTAAAGAAACACAAGCTGGTGGAGCCGTCTGAGAATCTCCAGGAGAAGATCTGCTCTCGTCATGATGAGGTGATGAAGATTTTCTGCCGTACTGATCAGCAGCTTATCTGTTATCTCTGCTCTGTGGAGGAACATAAAGGCCACGACACAGTCTCAGCTGCAGCAGAGAGAGCTGAGAGGCAGAGAGAGCTCGAGGGGAGTCGACTAAACATCCAGCAGAGAATCCAGGACAGAGAGAAAGATGTGAAGCTGCTTCAACAGCAGGCGGAGACCATCAATCTCTCTGCTGATAAAGCAGTGGACGACAGTGTTCTGAGAGAGAAGAGGACAAACGTCTCACTGACAGGGACTGAAGTGGACGTTTCACTGCCAGAACCAGAACCAGAGCCCAAGACCAGAGCTGGATTCTTAAAATATTCACGTGAAATCACACTGGATCCAAACACAGCAAACACACGGCTGTTATTATCTGAGGGGAACAGGAAAGCAACAGTAATGATTGAACAGCAGTCTTATTCTAGTCACCCAGACAGATTCACTAACATGTGGCAGGTCCTGAGTAGAGAGAGTCTGACTGGACGTGGTTACTGGGAGGTGGAGAGGAAAGGGATAGGAGGAGTTTATTTAGCAGTCGCATACAAGAACATCAGCAGAGCAGGGGGGTCGGATGAATGTGGATTTGGATTAAATGACAAATCTTGGGCATTAGATTGTATCAACAACAAATATACATTTTGGTACAACAAAGTCCAAACCACCATCTCAGGTCCTGAGTCCTCCAGACTAGGAGTGTACCTGGATCACAGTGCAGGTATTCTGTCCTTCTACAGCGTCTCTGGAACCATGACTCTCCTCCACAGAGTCCAGACCACATTCACTCAGCCGCTCTATGCTGGACTTTGGGTTTATTGGTTAGGACACTCTGCTGAGTTGTGTAAACTGAAATAGACAGAAGTCATTTAACCTCGTAAGAAACGCTTGAAATTTCATGCTTTTTGGTCTAAACGGCATACCCAAATTAAAAGTGGTACAGCTCCAACATACATTGACACTCTGGGATGCCTGATATCATTGGAAAGTGTCAGGGTGACTCTAGGCCTCACTGACACAGAGCTACAGAGGCTAGAATGGAGGTTTTTTTTATTTCCGTCCAAGTCATACATCTGTAAAATGATTAACATACACTGCTGTGAACACATCTACCAGGTGACAGACACTCCAGGACATTAGCCACATGTCTCTGCTTACTACAGAAAAAAATCCAGAAGCCAAAAGACTCAAAAATTGATTTTATATGATTTTCTTCCTACAGATATTTCTGTGTGTTTTTCTTGAAAAGTGCAAAGAAAAAAGCCAAGCGTTTCATAGCATGGAATTTTAACTGGTTGAAGCAAAATGTCGATCAAGCCCACCTGACCCCAATTCACTTCAGAGCCGTGATTGGGCTTTAAGCCTTCTATCACCGGCTCCCGGATACGGATTGACTTATGAGAGGTCTTGTTTGATTCCTGAGGCGTCAGAGAATAACACGGATGCACTCATTGGCCGTTAGACGTCTGGAGTGAGAAGAGAGACGCGTTTGAAGAGCCCAGAAGTGGAGTCGCGTACAGACATTTGTAAAGAAATCTAGATTTACATTTATTTGTTTGGCAGACCAAATGTTATCATAATCATAATCAATAAGTCATTCTTGTCTTGTACATAGCTGAGATTCTGGTTCTGTGTGATGAAGTGAATGTGTTGATGAAATCATTGAACAAGAGTCTTTGAACAGACTTTCCTGATGGATGTGAGAACAAACTGAAGCTTTACATGATGAATAAACTAACATGAACAAAGTATTTTCTTCCTGTCTTCATTCCAGGGTTTCATACAAAGCTGACGGAGAACATGTATAACTGATGTGAGAGTATAACTGATATGAGAGTATAACTGATATGAGAGAATAACTGATATGAGATTATAACTGATGTGAGAGTATAACTGATAGAGTATAACTGATAGAGTATAACTGATATGAGAGTATAACTGATATGAGAGTATAACTGATGTGAGAGTATAACTGATGTGAGAGTATAACTGATATGAGAGTATAACTGATAGAGTATAACTGATATGAGAGTATAACTGATATGAGAGTATAACTGATGTGAGAGTATAACTGATGTGAGAGTATAACTGATATGAGAGTATAACTGATGTGAGAGTATAACTGATGTGAGAGTATAACTGATATGAGAGTATAACTGATATGAGAGTATAACTGATATGAGAGTATAACTGATGTGAGAGTATAACTGATGTGAGAGTATAACTGATGTGAGAGTATAACTGATGTGAGAGTATAACTGATGTGAGAGTATAACTGATGTGAGAGTATAACTGATATGAGAGTATAACTGATATGAGAGTATAACTGATATGAGAGTATAACTGATGTGAGAGTATAACTGATGTGAGAGTATAACTGATATGAGAGTATAACTGATAGAGTATAACTGATATGAGAGTATAACTGATATGAGAGTATAACTGATGTGAGAGTATAACTGATGTGAGAGTATAACTGATATGAGAGTATAACTGATGTGAGAGTATAACTGATGTGAGAGTATAACTGATATGAGAGTATAACTGATATGAGAGTATAACTGATATGAGAGTATAACTGATGTGAGAGTATAACTGATGTGAGAGTATAACTGATGTGAGAGTATAACTGATGTGAGAGTATAACTGATATGAGAGTATAACTGATGTGAGAGTATAACTGATGTGAGAGTATAACTGATGTGAGAGTATAACTGATGTGAGAGTATAACTGATGTGAGAGTATAACTGATATGAGAGTATAACTGATGTGAGAGTATAACTGATGTGAGAGTATAACTGATGTGAGAGTATAACTGATGTGAGAGTATAACTGATGTGAGAGAATAACTGATATGAGAGTATAACTGATGTGAGAGTATAACTGATATGAGAGTATAACTGATGTGAGAGTATAACTGATATGAGAGTATAACTGATGTGAGAGTATAACTGATATGAGAGTATAACTGATGTGAGAGTATAACTGATGTGAGAGTATAACTGATGTGAGAGTATAACTGATGTGAGAGTATAACTGATATGAGAGAATAACTGATGTGAGAGTATAACTGATGTGAGAGAATAACTGAAGTACTTTTCCTCCTGAAGCACCAGAAAGTCCAGTGTTCATGTTTAGAGTCAGTCAGTCTCGGTCCTTTCAACTTTCTATCACTTGTTGCTTTTTACAGAGTCAATGAATATTACACTAAAACTAACTGTGTGTGTGTGTGTGTGTGTGTGTGTGTGTGTGTGTGTTTGGTTCCCAGGGCGTGGAGGGAGCCTCAGCAGCTGCACATGCTCTGTCTCTTCCAGCAGACGCGTACGGGAATGATGTAAGTGGACTTTGTTTTTAGGGCTGGGTATCGTCAATGATTTTCCGATTCATAAGGTCCCGAATTGATTTAGTTACCGATTCGATATCAATTAGGTTAGGAACATTTCAGTTACAATACCAATTCACCTTGGACGTTGAAGAGATTGTAAAGTTGTACAACGTTCCCTCTGACCTGCTGCAATGTTTACATTATTGCAGTTACATTAATGTACTTTTTATTTAACATGAACACAATGAAGTGCAGCTTTACAGTCTCTACAGTCAGAAAGTATTGAGTGACATTTCATTCAGATATCTGGAGGAGACAGAGGGACCCCTTAGAAAACAGATATGCCAGTTTTTTCCTCACCAAAATAAAAGCCTAACATTTAACTGCTTTCCCGACAAGCTAGCACGACACAGTTGGTACCGATGGATTACTCAGGTCGTCTGTTTCATGTTTGGTGTATTTAAGACGAGTCTTTATTTAATCCCCAGAGAGGAAATTCTGTTACTGCAGCAGCTCAAAGACAGAAATAAGTTCAAATAAATAGGGAAAGTTACAAATAAATATTTGAATCAGAAAATATTCACATTTGAGAAGCTTGAAGGAGAGTATTTGTAACGTGATTGCTTAATTAAAAAAATTCTATAAAAACAATTATGCAAGTGTTAAAATAGTCTCCGTTACTTAGATATAAAAAACAAATAAAACACAGTCGTCATATAATATATATAATATACAACCTTTTACTATCCTCCTGGGTGATAAGTCTTTATTCTGGAGCACAGATGGAGCCTGCTGAAGAAAAACACCTGAGTTATCTGACAACTTTTGCTGCAAATGAACAAGAAGATGTGGTTGCAGAGGTAACTCCCAGCATCCACTGGGCTTAAAAACAACAGCCAGTAGCCGAATAACCTCTGACCTTTTTTGTGTTCTTCCTCTTCTTCTTCTTCTTTCAGCCCCGGCTGGAAGTCATGTGGGCGATGAAGGCCTACAACCACGCAGAAGTTTACTTCAATGTAAGAGCTTCATTTTTTTCAGATTTCTTTCATTCTGGATCATTGCTGAAAAGTGTAAAACAAATACCTGTGGATTCCTTTTGGGTCTGGTAATAACATATAGTAGGTGTTGTAGGCGGAGTTTAGTCCAAATCAGGCCCTCAGGCCTGTCAAATCTGACTCTGATTTATTAATTCCCGCGCCTGCTTACGTCAGACTTCAGTTTACCAGAACACAAAGATCAATCTGAGACGAAGAGGTCAGTTAAGCAAATTTACTGAGTCCAGCATAAGAGATACAAGGTTCACAAACAGAGACTAAGTTTCCCTGGCAACAGACATTAAATCAGAGCTGGTCCACCGAGATCCCGTCTGAAAATGAACTCCGATCTGTTCTCTCCTTCAATCTTTTATCCCACTCTCCCCGGGGCGGGGTGACTTATTGTTTCTAAGGCAGAAACTGTTTCTTCACACACCAAGGTCGAGGCCTTCTGTGTGGTGCAACTTCCTTTTCTGTTCTCGCAACCTTCAAACAATGCACCTCTATGGTCTACGCCATAAAAGCCTAAACTATTTGTATGATAGTTTATGATTTTTATGAAGTTTTAACTTTGTGTACAAGAGGTCACCCGGAGTACTTTTAACCACTTCCTCAATGACTAACAGCTCTTTTGCAACAAGCACGTACACCAGTGTTGTGCGTGAACGAGTTCAAAAGAACGCGTTCATTGAACACGCTCATTTTTTCGTGAACGTTGAACTGAACGCAACACATTTTTTAATAAAGAACTTGAACGTGAATTAGTTCACATTATGCGTCATGAACGGCAGACATCACTGTAAATGAACGTAGGAATTTGTTTTCCATTGAAAACTGAGTGACATCTGTTTTCTCTTTTGAAACGCAACGAGAGAAAGTTCCTCCCTCCTGTATTCTCGCTGGTGCCGCTTAAATCATGTATCACCAGACAGAAATGGTTTTGACATTGTGTGCGCAATGCATTGCGGGCAACGTAGTGTCCGGCTGAGAATAGTTGAATAGCATACTGGCTTCCGCACAACGTTACCCGTGATGAATTGCAGCAGAGCGGGGTAGGCATAGCAACGCCGCGTAGCAGGCAACGACGAGAGCGCGGAGGGCTAGAGGAGCGAGCGAGAGAGAGAGACAGACCAAAGACGAGAGTTAGAGAAAGCGCTGCAATTAAAAAAAAAATGGCTAGTGGAAGTGATGGCACGGAGACGGACACCGATTCTCCTTATGAACATTTAAAACAATTTTACACTCTTGCAAACCAACTGGTCTACCTTGTCTGTACTGCTGTAAGTTTCATCACCTGGTAAGAAACCCACAATTGCAGTGTCATGAGCAAATGTCTACAATGAGCAGCTTCAAAGAACGTATAGTGATTTCTAGCTCGTGTGAAAAAAAGTATTTATTTGAATATCTCACGAAAAAAGTAAAATGAATTGAACTTTGAACTAGTTCAGAATTAAAATTGTGAACTTTGAACGTGAACTGTTCACTTTGAGCATGTATGAACTGAACTTGAACTAGTTCAGAAAAGCTGTGAACTGGCACAACACTGACGTACACACATTTTGTTAATAAAATATTTCTACAGTGTAACAAAATATACAGACAATAACACGAAACAGTACAACAAAAACAGACATTTGGATTTGAATTTGGTGGATGTTTTTAGTTTTTATTAGTGATTAGTTTCTGCGCATGTCGGTTAAAGTTCTTTCATTGTCCTGTGCACAACATTGGTAACAAAGTTCCTAGTTCTCAGGCTTCCTCCAACAACGCTCATAAAGATGTGTGTAAAAGAAAACAGGCAAGTACAATTAGAATCTAAGACGTAAAATAGTGCAGCAGTTAAAATATAGACATACAATATATTCTATAAAATGAACTACTGTGGTAGACAGGTGTAGAGGAATGGTAAAATGCATGTAAACAGGTTGTACAGTATGTACGTTGTTGTAGACAGGTGTGTGTGTGTGTGTACGTTTCTTGTATTATTCCACTAAAAGATGAACTAAGACTCTTCTTCTCTCTTCAGCTCATTTCATCCGTGGATCCAAAGTTCCTGAAGCTGACGAAACTGGACGACAAAATCTACTCGGCGTTCAGAGAAACCTTCAAAGAGCTCGACATAAAGCTGCTGAAAGCAGACGACCTGAAGTCTGACGAGGCCAAAGAGGTCAGTGGGACAGAAACGGCAACCTTGACATGCACTCGATCCAGCCATTATAAGTTTAGATTTTCATATGTATAGATTTGTTGTCGGTGTATAAGATGTGAAATGTTTGTGTGCAGACGTGGCGTCCGTTCTGTAATCAGTTTGAAGGGCTCATTGAAGATTTTAACTACGGCACTCTACTCCGTCTGGACTGTGAGAAAGATTACACGGAGGAGAATACTATATTTGGTAAGTTTGTGTCTCACAGTGGCAAATCAGTATTTTGTTTTATTTTTTAAATGAGACAAAAAGCAAAGTACTATTGTCTTTTTTTCAGCCACCAGGGTGCAGTTCTTCGCTGTTGAAATCGCCCGCAACAGAGAAGGCTACAACAACACAGTGTTCATGTCCAAATCTTCAAAGAGCTAGTCACCAAATGAACGTATCCAACCATGAGTAAAACCACCAGGACCCTCCAGGACACACAAAGATGAACTGTTAGTCTTTGCTCTTCTGAGGATACAGCTTCTTATTTTCATTTAAAAAGGTCTGTTTAAGTCTCGGCCCTTTCATCAGTGCTGTCTGTTAAACAGCCTCATCGCTGTTTGGACACCTCAACGTCCCTTCAGCATTCTGTATTTACTGTAAAGTTGTATTGTGCCAATCATAAATGAGTGTTTATTTTGTAACACTTAAGTTGCATTTCCTTTCCAGTTACCAAGGAAATCACGAATAAAATAAGTAATTTTACTTAGAATTGTGAAACTGTTTATTACTGTTGTTGTTCTTTGGAGAAGAGTGGGAGATCTGTTCTAGAGAGACGGGGTTCTCCAAAAGTCAGCTGTAAAAAGTCATAGTATAGTATGTTGGAAAAAGTTGAAAAATGTCAAATTTATAGCACGTTCAAAATATCAAGAGAAAAATAATAGTATAGTATGTCGAAAAAAGACAAAACGTCATAGAATAGCATGTCGAAAGTCAAAAAAAGTCATAACAAAGCCACAGTATAGCATGTCGAAAAGGTTATTGCATAGTGGACCACAGATTTTCTATTGGATTGAGGTCTGGGCTTTGACTAGGCCATTCCAACACATTTACATGTTTCCCCTTAAAGTGCCCATATTATGAAAAGAAATTCACTTTTTCTGGGATTTGGGGTGTTATTTTGTGTCTCTGGTGCTTCCATACGCATACAAACTTGGAAAAAATCTGCACGGCTTGTTACGTAACTAGCCGAAACGACGGGCTAAACACAACTGTTAGCATGCTAGCGCTAGCGTTAGCATGCTAGTGCTAGCGTTAGCATGCTAGCTCGTTCTCAATGGCAAAGCACTGCTACAACACACACAAGTTCACCATAATCTCCAAAAGAAGTACTTCCATGTGCGCCCTCCTTTAGAAGAAGTCTCCCGGCTAATCCTGCCTTGTAACTGACCAAAGTTGGAGAAACAACCTTTCTTTTACTGTCTATGGAGCTAACTGACATGATCTACCATCTGAGCTACTGAGCATGTGCAGAGTGGAATCAAAGATAGTACAGAAGGAAAGATGATTCACTCTGTAGCTAAAACAGAGACCTGAACACAAGGTGAAAAGAGGAGCTGCAGCAGTGAGAGAGAGATGTGCAGTACAACAAAAATATATTAAACCATGTAAACATATTCTGGTACAACCTTAAAATACAATTATCAACCTGGAAATGAGCAGAATATGGCATCTTTAAACCACTCAAGTGTTGCTTTAGCAGTGTGTTTGGGGTCATTGTCCTGCTGGAAGGTGAACCTCCGTCTTAGCCTCAAATCACGCACAGAGTGGTACAGGTTTTACTCAAGAATATCCCTGTATTTAGCACCATCCATCTTTCACTCAACTCTGACCAGTTTCCCAGTCCCGGCTGCTGAAAAACGGGATGGTGTTGTTTGGGTGACGTGATGTTTTCTTTGATGGCCGAAAAGTTAAATTTTAGTCTCATCAGACCAGAGCACCTTCCATTTTCCTTCCACACATTTTGGGAGTCTCCCACATGGCTTTTCTCAAACTCAAAACGTGCCATTTTGTTTTTTGCTGAAAGTAATGGCTTTCTTCTGGCCATGCGTACAGCTCACCCCTAATTTATACCGACTGCGTAACGTCTGCGTAACGTCGGCGGAGTCAATCGGTTTCCATTAAAGTCAATGCGTGTGTTTTCACTGACTGCGTAACGTCTGCGTCCCGACTCCGGCACAGCTCCGGCGGTCCGCAGCCCTCCGGATCAGATACGCAGAGCTTCTATTTTTGCCGGACGCCGGAGAGCTCCGCAGCAATTCAGCACACGGCAGATTGTGCGGGACAGGAAGTGGAGCACAGAAACAAAATAAAACATCCAGTTAATTTTCAAAATAAAATACAACGTGCTCACGGCGGCGGATCATATTTCCTTCACTACACCTTGAAAACACGGCACGGAGTTGTTTCCCCTCGACTCCTCGGAATAGAAACAAGCTGTTGGTGGTTTTGTGGTTCTATTCTACGTGAATTCGCGAGATCTCGTGGGTCCTCGTGACGTCAGCTGTCAGTCATGGCTGCAACCGTTCCGCAACAAATCCGGACCTGGTGTGTATTGACGGACGGCGGACCACGGAGACGACACGCAGCGGAGCTGTTCCGCAGACGTTACGCAACCGGTATAAATCAGCAGTTATTGTCGTCTTGTGTACAGATACTCTGACAGTCTCTGCTGTGGAACTCTGCAGCTCCTTCAGGGGTACCTTAGGTCTCTGTGCTGCCTCTCTGATTAATGCCCTCCTTGCCCGGTCCGTGAGTTTTGGTGGGCGGCCATCTTTTGGCAGGTTTGCTGTTGTGCCATGTTCTATCCATTTGGTTATGATAGATTTGGTGCTCCTGGGGATCATCAAAGATTTGGATATTTTTTTATAACCTAACCCTGACTTGTACTTCTCAACAACATTGTCCCTTTCTTGTTTGGAGAGTCGTTATTTAGCGTGTTTATCAACGCCGTTTGGCCTCCATTGACTTACATCACCTTGCTCTCTACCTCGCTCCTCTTCCAGGAATGAACGGAGCTTGATAACCCCTCCCTCCTCTTCCTGCTCTCAAACACAGCCACCTCCGCTCTGTGCACATATTTCCTTGTTCCCTCCCCTTCAGAGCTACAGTTTGCAGGTGGGTGTAACCAACATGCTGGGGGAAGTACAACAGGGTATCACATGCTGTTGTTACATCAGAGCTCAGACTAGTTTCACTTCTCAGGAAGTGAGACTCAGACAGTCGTTGTCACTGAGCGAGAGGTGAAATGGCGCAGAAAGGAGTTCAGCTGGACCAGGAAACCTTCTCTTGTTCCATCTGTCTGGATCTACTGAAGGATCCGGTGACTACTCCCTGTGGACACAGCTACTGCATGGACTGTATTAAAAGCCACTGGAATGAAGAGGATCGTAAGTACAGATACAGCTGCCCTCAGTGCAGGAAGACATTCACACCGAGGCCTGTCATGCTGAAAAGCACCATGTTAGCAGATTTAGTGGAGGAGCTGAAGAAGACTGGACTCCAAGCTGCTCCTGCTGATCTCTGCTATGCTGGAGCTGAAGATGTGGCCTGTGATGTCTGCACCGGGAGAAATCTCAAAGCACACAAGTCCTGTCTTCAATGTCTGGCTTCTTTCTGTGAGAAACACCTTCAGCCTCATTATGAATCAGCTCCATTCAAGAAACACAAGCTGGTGGAGCCGTCCAAGAATCTCCAGGAGAACGTCTGCTCTCGTCATGATGAGGTGATGAAGATTTTCTGTCGTACTGATCAGCTTATCTGTTCTCTCTGCTCTGTGGAGGAACATAAAGGCCATGACACAGTCTCAGCTGCAGCAGAGAGAGCTGAGAGGCAGAGAGAGCTCGAGGGGAGTCGACTAAACATCCGGCAGAGAATCCAGGACAGAGAGAAAGATGTGAAGCTGCTTCAACAGCAGGCGGAGACCATCGATCTCTCTGCTGATAAAGCAGTGGAGGACAGCGAGAAGATCTTCACTGAGCTGATCCGTCTCCTGGAGAAAAGAAGCTCTGATGTGAAGCAGCAGGTCAGATCCCAGCAGAAAAGTGAAGTGAGTCGAGTCAAAGAGCTTCAGGAGAAGCTGGAGCAGGAGATCACTGAGCTGAAGAGGAAAGACGCTGAGCTGAAGAAGCTCTCACACACAGAGGATCACAACCAGTTTCTACACAACTACCCCTCAATGTCACCACCCAGCCAATCAGCATCCAGCATCCATATCCGTCCTCTGAGCTGCTTTGAGGACGTGACGGCGGCCGTGTCAGAAGTCAGAGATAAACTACAGGACGTCCTGAGAGAGAAGAGGACAAACGACTCACTGACAGGGACTGAAGTGGACGTTTTACTGCCACAACCAGAACCAGAACCAGAACCAGAGCCCAAGACCAGAGCTGACTTCTTAAAATATTCACGTGAAATCACACTGGATCCAAACACAGCACACACACAGCTGATATTATCTGAGGGGAACAGGAAAGCAACAGTAATGATTGAACATCAGTCTTATTCTAGTCACCCAGACAGATTCACTAACATGTGTCAGGTCCTGAGTAGAGAGAGTCTGACTGGACGTGGTTACTGGGAGGTGGAGAGGAGAGGAGAAGGAGTTTCTGTAGCAGTCGCATACAAGAATATCCGCAGAGCAGGGTGGTCGGATGAATGTGGATTTGGACGAAATGATAAATCTTGGGCGTTTGATTGTATCAACAACAAATATACATTTTGGTCCAACAATGTCCCAACTCCCGTCTCAGGTCCTGAGTCCTCCAGACTAGGAGTGTACCTGGATCACAGTGCAGGTATTCTGTCCTTCTACAGCGTCTCTGGAACCATGACTCTCCTCCACAGAGTCCAGACCACATTCACTCAGCCGCTCTATGCTGGACTTTGGGTTTATTGGTTAGGACACTCTGCTGAGTTGTGTAAACTGAAATAGACAGAAGTCATTTAACCTCGTAAGAAACGCTTGAAATGTCATGCTTTTTGGTCTAAACGGCATACATTGACACTCTGGGATGCCTGATATCATTGGAAAGTGTCAGGGTGACTCTAGGCCTCACTGACGCAGAGCTACAGAGGCTAGAATGGAGGTTTTTTAATTCTTTCAGTCATACATCTGTAAAATGATTACAATACACTGCTGTGAACACATCTACCAGGTGACAGACAATGCAGGACATCAGCCACATGTCTCTGCTTACTACAGAAAAAAATCCAGAAGCCAAAAGACTCAAAAATTGATTTTATATGATTTTCTTCCTACAGATATTTCTGTGTGTTTTTCTTGAAAAGTGCAAAGAAAAAAGCCAAGCGTTTCATAGCATGGAATTTTAACAGGTTGAAGCAAAATGTCGATCAAGCCCACCTGACCCCAATTCACTTCAGAGCTGTGATTGGGCTTTAAGCCTTCTATCACCGGCTCCCGGATACGGATTGACTTATGAGAGGTCTTGTTTGATTCCTGAGGCGTCAGAGAATAACACGGATGCACTCATTGGCCGTTAGACGTCTGGAGTGAGAAGAGAGACGCGTTTGAAGAACCCAGAAGTGGAGTCGCGTACAGACATTTGTAAAGAAATCTAGATTTACATTTATTTGTTTGGCAGACCAAATGTTATCATAATCATAATCAATAAGTCATTCTTGTCTTTTACATAGCTGAGATTCTGGTTCTGTGGGATGAAGTGAATGTGTTGATGAAATCATTGAACAAGAGTCTTTGAACAGACTTTCCTGATGGATGTGAGAACAAACTGAAGCTTTACATGATGAATAAACTAACATGAACAAAGTATTTTCTTCCTGTCTTCATTCCAGGGTTTCATACAAAGCTGACAGAGAAAATGTATAACTGATGTGAGAGTATAACTGATATGAGAGTATAACTGATATGAGAGTATAACTGATATGAGTATAACTGATATGAGAGTATAACTGATATGAGAGTATAACTGATATGAGAGAATAACTGATATGAGAGTATAACTGATGTGAGAGTACAACTGATATGAGAGTATAACTGATATGAGAGAATAACTGATATGAGAGTATAACTGATATGAGAGTATAACTGATATGAGAGAATAACTGATATGAGAGTATAACTGATGTGAGAGTATAACTGATATGAGAGTATAACTGATATGAGAGTATAACTGATATGAGAGAATAACTGATATGAGAGTATAACTGATATGAGAGAATAACTGATATGAGAGTATAACTGATATGAGAGTATAACTGATATGAGAGTATAACTGATATGAGAGTATAACTGAGGTACTTTTCCTCCTGAAGCACCAGAAAGTCCAGTGTTCATGTTTAGAGTCAGTCAGTCTCGGTCCTTTCAACTTTCTATCACTTGTTGCTTTTTACAGAGTCAATGAATATTACACTAAAACTAACTGTGTGTGTGTGTGTGTGTGTGTGTGTGTGTGTGTGTGTGTGTGTGTTTGGTTCCCAGGGCGTGGAGGGAGCCTCTGCAGCTGCACATGCTCTGTCTCTTCCAGCAGACGCGTACGGGAATGATGTAAGTGGACTTTGTTTTTAGGGCTGGGTATCGTCAATGATTTTCCGATTCATAAGGTCCCGAATCGATTTAGTTACCGATTCGATATCAATTAGGTTAGGAACATTTCAGTTACAATACCAATTCATCTTGGACGTTGAAGAGATTGTAAAGTTGTACAACGTTCCCTCTGACCTGCTGCAATGTTTACATTATTGCAGTTACATTAATGTACTTTTTATTTAACATGAACACAATGAAGTGCAGCTTTACATTCTCTACAGTCAGGAAGTATTGAGTGACATTTCATTCAGATATCTGGAGGAGACAGAGGGACCCCTTAGAAAACATACATGCCAGTTTCTTTCCTCACCAAAATAAAAGCCTAACTTTGGAGCGTCATTTAACTGCTTTCCCGACAAGCTAGCACGACACAGTTGGTACCGATGGATTACTCAGGTCGTCTGTTTCATGTTTGGTGTATTTAAGACGAGTCTTTATTTAATCCCCAGAGAGGAAATTCTGTTACTGCAGCAGCTCAAAGACAGAAATAAGTTCAAATAAATAGGGAAAGTTACAAATAAATATTTGAATCAGAAAATATTCACGTTTGAGAAGCTTGAAGGAGAGTATTTGTAACGTGATTGCTTAAAAATATTCTATAAAAACAATTATGCAAGTGTTAAAATAGTCTCCGTTACTTAGATATAAAAAACAAATAAAACACAGTCGTCATATAATATATATAATATACAACCTTTTACTATCCTCCTGGGTGATAAGTCTTTATTCTGGAGCACAGATGGAGCCTGCTGAAGAAAAACACCTGAGTTATCTGACAACTTTTGCTGCAAATGAACAAGAAGATGTGGTTGTAGAGGTAACTCCCAGCATCCACTGGGCTTAAAAACAACAGCCAGTAGCCGAATAACCTTTGACCTTTTTTGTGTTCTTCTTCTTCTTCTTTCAGCCCCGGCTGGAAGTCATGTGGGCGATGAAGGCCTACAACCACGCAGAAGTTTACTTCAATGTAAGAGCTTCATTTTTTTCAGATTCTTTTCATTCTGGATCATTGCTGAAAAGTGTAAAACAAATACCTGTAGATTCCTGTTGGGTCTGGTAATAACATATAGTAGGTGTTGTAGGCGGAGCTTAGTCCAAATGAGGCCCTCAGGCCTGTCAAATCTGACTCTGATTTATTAATTCCTGCGCCTTCTTACGTCAGACTTCAGTTTACCAGAACACAAAGATCAATCTGAGACGAAGAGGTCAGTTAAGCAAATTTACTGAGTCCAGCATAAGAGATACAAGGTTCACAAACAGAGACTAAGTTTCCCTGGCAACAGACATTAAATCAGAGCTGGTCCACCGAGATCTCGTCTGAAAATGAAGTCCGATCTGTTCTCTCCTTCAATCTTTTATCCTACTCTCCCCGGGGCGGGGTGACTTATTGTTTCTAAGGCAGAAACTGTTTCTTCACACACCAAGGTCGGGGCCTTCTGTGTGGTGCAACTTCCTTTTCCGTTCTCGCAACCTTCAAACAATGCACCTCTATGGTCTACGCCACAAAAGCCTAAACTATTTTTATGATAGTTTATGATTTTTATGAAGTTTTAACTTTTTGTGTACAAGAGGTCACCCGGAGTACTTTTAACCACTTCCTCAATGACTAAAAGCTCTTTTGCAACAAGCACGTACACACATTTTGTTAATAAAATATTTCTACAGTGTAACAAAATATACAGACAATAACACGAAACAGTACAACAAAAACAGACATTTGGATTTGAATTTGGTGGATGTTTTTAGTTTTTATTAGTGATTTAGTTTCTGCGCATGTCGGTTAAAGTTCTTTCATTGTCCTGTGCACAACATTGGTAACAAAGTTCCTAGTTCTCAGGCTTCCTCCAACAACGCTCATAAAGATGTATGTAAAAGAAAACAGGCAAGTACAATTAGAATCTAAGACGTAAAATAGTGCAGCAGTTAAAATATAGACATACAATATATTCTATAAAATGAACTACTGTGGTAGACAGGTGTAGAGGAATGGTAAAATGCATGTAAACAGGTTGTGCAGTACAGTATGTACGTTGTTGTAGACAGGTGTGTCTGTGTACGTTTCTTGTATTATTCCACTAAAAGATGAACTAAGACTCTTCTTCTCTCTTCAGCTCATTTCATCCGTGGATCCGAAGTTCCTGAAGCTGACGAAACTGGACGACAAAATCTACTCGACGTTCAGAGAAACCTTCAAAGAGCTCGACATAAAGCTGCTGAAAGCAGACGACCTGAAGTCTGACGAGGCCAAAGAGGTCAGTGGGACAGAAACGGCAACCTTGACGTGCACTCGATCCAGCCATTATAAGTTTAGATTTTCATATGTATAGATTTGTTGTCGGTGTATAAGATGTGAAATGTTTGTGTGCAGACGTGGCGTCCGTTCTGTAACCAGTTTGAAGGGCTCATTGAAGATTTTAACTACGGCACTCTACTCCGTCTGGACTGTGAGAAAGATTACACGGAGGAGAATACTATATTTGGTAAGTTTGTGTCTCACAGTGGCAAATCAATATATTATTTTTTGAAGTGAGACAAAAAGCAAAGTACTATTGTCTTTTTTTCAGCCACCAGGGTGCAGTTCTTCGCTGTTGAAATCGCCCGCAACAGAGAAGGCTACAACAACACAGTGTTCATGTCCAAATCTTCAAAGAGCTAGTCACCAAATGAACGTATCCAACCATGCGTAAAACCACCAGGACCCTCCAGGACACACAAAGATGAACTGTTAGTCTTTGCTCTTCTGAGGATACAGCTTCTTATTTTCATTTAAAAAGGTCTGTTTAAGTCTCGGCCCTTTCATCAGTGCTGTCTGTTAAACAGCCTCATCGCTGTTTGGACACCTCAACGTCCCTTCAGCATTCTGTATTTACTGTAAAGTTGTATTGTGCCAATCATAAATGGGTGTTTATTTTGTAACACTTAAGTTGCATTTCTTTTCCAGTTACCAAGGAAATCACGAATAAAAAAAGTAATTTTACTTAGAATTGTGAAACTGTTTATTACTGTTGTTGTCCTTTGGAGAAGAGTGGGAGATCTGTTCTAGAGAGACGGGGTTCTCCAAAAGTCAGCTGTAAAAAGTCATAGTATAGTATGTTGGAAAAAGTTGAAAAATGTCAAATTTATAGCACGTTCAAAATATCAAGAGAAAAATAATAGTATAGTATGTCGAAAAAAGACAAAACGTCATAGAATAGCATGTCGAAAGTCAAAAAAAGTCATAACAAAGCCACAGTACAGCATGTCGAAAAGGTTATTGCATAGTGGACCACAGATTTTCTATTGGATTGAGGTCTGGGCTTTGACTAGGCCATTCCAACACATTTACATGTTTCCCCTTAAAGTGCCCATATTATGAAAAGAAATTCACTTTTTCTGGGATTTGGGGTGTTATTTTGTGTCTCTGGTGCTTCCATACGCATACAAACTTGGAAAAAATCTGCACGGCTTGTTACGTAACTAGCCGAAACGACGGGCTAAACACAACTGTTAGCATGCTAGCGCTAGCGTTAGCATGCTAGCGCTAGCGTTAGCATGCTAGCTCGTTCTCAATGGCAAAGCACTGCTACAACACACACGAGTTCACCATAATCTCCAAAAGAAGTACTTCCATGTGCGCCCTCCTTTAGAAGAAGTCTCCCGGCTAATCCTGCCTTGTAACTGACCAAAGTTGGAGAAACAACCTTTCTTTTACTGTCTGTGGAGCTAACTGACATGATCTACCATCTGAGCTACTGAGCATGTGCAGAGTGGAATCAAAGATAGTACAGAAGGAAAGATGATTCACTCTGTAGCTAAAACAGAGACCTGAACACAAGGTGAAAAGAGGAGCTGCAGCAGTGAGAGAGAGATGTGCAGTACAACAAAAATATATTAAACCATGTAAACATATTCTGGTACAACCTTAAAATACAATTATCAACCTGGAAATGAGCAGAATATGGCATCTTTAAACCACTCAAGTGTTGCTTTAGCAGTGTGTTTGGGGTCATTGTCCTGCTGGAAGGTGAACCTCCGTCTTAGCCTCAAATCACGCACAGAGTGGTACAGGTTTTACTCAAGAATATCCCTGTATTTAGCACCATCCATCTTTCACTCAACTCTGACCAGTTTCCCAGTCCCGGCTGCTGAAAAACGGGATGGTGTTCTTTGGGTGACGTGATGTTTTCTTTGATGGCCGAAAAGTTAAATTTTAGTCTCATCAGACCAGAGCACCTTCCATTTTCCTTCCACACATTTTGGGAGTCTCCCACATGGCTTTTCTCAAACTCAAAACGTGCCATTTTGTTTTTTGCTGAAAGTAATGGCTTTCTTCTGGCCATGCGTACGGCTCACCCCTAATTTATACCGACTGCGTAACGTCTGCGTAACGTCGGCGGAGTCAATCGGTTTCCATTAAAGTCAACGTGTGTATTTCCACTGACTGCGTAACGTCTGCGTCCCGACTCCGGCACAGCTCCGGCGGTCCGCAGCCCTTCGGATCAGATACGCAGAGCTTCTATTTTTGCCGGACGCCGGAGAGCTCCGCAGCAATTCAGCACACGGCAGATTGTGCGGGACAGGAAGTGGAGCACAGAAACAAAATAAAACATCCGGTTAATTTTCAAAATAAAATACAACGTGCTCACGGCGGCGGATCATATTTCCTTCACTACACCTTGAAAACACGGCACGGAGTTGTTTCCCCTCGACTCCTCGGAATAGAAACAAACTGTTGGTGGTTTTGTGGTTCTATTCTACGTGAATTCGCGAGATCTCGTGGGTCCTCGTGACGTCAGCTGTCAGTCATGGCTGCAACCGTTCCGCAACAAATCCGGACCCGGTGTGTATTGACGGACGGCGGACCACGGAGACGACACGCAGCGGAGCTGTTCCGCAGACGTTACGCAACCGGTATAAATCAGCAGTTATTGTCGTCTTGTGTACAGATACTCTGACAGTCTCTGCTGTGGAACTCTGCAGCTCCTTCAGGGGTACCTTAGGTCTCTGTGCTGCCTCTCTGATTAATGCCCTCCTTGCCCGGTCCGTGAGTTTTGGTGGGCGGCCATCTTTTGGCAGGTTTGCTGTTGTGCCATGTTCTATGCATTTGGTTATGATAGATTTGGTGCTCCTGGGGATCATCAAAGATTTGGATATTTTTTTATAACCTAACCCTGACTTGTACTTCTCAACAACATTGTCCCTTTCTTGTTTGGAGAGTCGTTATTTAGCGTGTTTATCAACGCCGTTTGGCCTCCATTGACTTACATTACCTTGCTCTCTACCTCGCTCCTCTTCCAGGAATGAACGGAGCTTGATAACCCTTCCCTCCTCTTCCTGCTCTCAAACACAGCCACCTCCACTCTGTGCACATATTTCCTTGTTCCCTCCCCTTCAGAGCTACAGTTTGCAGGTGGGTGAAACCAACATGCTGGGGGAAGTACAACAGGGTATCACATGCTGTTGTTACATCAGAGCTCAGACTAGTTTCACTTCTCAGGAACTGAGACTCAGACAGTCGTCACTGAGCGAGAGGTGAAATGGCGCAGAAAGGAGTTCAGCTGGACCAGGAAACCTTCTCTTGTTCCATCTGTCTGGATCTACTGAAGGATCCGGTGACTACTCCCTGTGGACACAGCTACTGCATGAACTGTATTAAAAGCCACTGGGATGAAGAGGATCGTATGTACAGATACAGCTGCCCTCAGTGCAGGAAGACATTCACACCGAGGCCTGTCCTGATGAAAAGCACCATGTTAGCAGATTTAGTGGAGGAGCTGAAGAAGACTGGACTCCAAGCTGCTCCTGCTGATCACTGCTATGCTGGAGTTGAAGATGTGGCCTGTGATGTCTGCACCGGGAGAAAACTCAAAGCACACAAGTCCTGTCTGCAATGTCTGGCTTCTTTCTGTGAGAAACACCTTCAGCTTCATTATGAATCAGAGACATTCAAGAAACACAAGCTGGTGGAGCCGTCCAAGAATCTCCAGGAGAACGTCTGCTCTCGTCATGATGAGGTGATGAAGATTTTCTGCCGTACTGATCAGCAGCTTATCTGTTCTCTCTGCTCTGTGGAGGAACATAAAGGCCACGACACAGTCTCAGCTGCAGCAGAGAGAGCTGAGAGGCAGAGAGAGCTCGAGGGGAGTCGACTAAACATCCAGCAGAAAATCCAGGACAGAGAGAAAGATGTGAAGCTGCTTCAACAGCAGGCGCAGACCATCAATGTCTCTGCTGATAAAGCAGTTGAGGACAGCGAGAAGATCTTCACTGAGCTGATCCGTCTCCTGGAGAAAAGAAGCTCTGATGTGAAGCAGCAGGTCAGATCCCAGCAGAAAAGTGAAGTGAGTCGAGTCAAAGAGCTTCAGGAGAAGCTGGAGCAGGAGATCACTGAGCTGAAGAGGAAAGACGCTGAGCTGAAGAAGTTCTCACACACAGAAGATCACAACCAGTTTCTACACAACTACCCCTCAATGTCACCACTCAGCCAATCAGCATCCAGCATCCATATCTGTCCTCTGAGCTGCTTTGAGGACGTGACAGCGGCCGTGTCAGAAGTCAGAGATATACTACAGGACGTCCTGAGAGAGAAGAGGACAAACGTCTCACTGACAGGGACTGAAGTGGACGTTTCACTGCCACAACCAGAACCAGAACCAGAGCCCAAGACCAGAGCTGACTTCTTAAAATATTCATGTGAAATCACACTGGATCCAAACACAGCAAACACACAGCTGTTATTATCTGAGGGGAACAGGAGAGCAACAGTAATGAGACAACATCAGTCTTATCCTCATCACCTAGACAGATTCACTAACCTGTGGCAGGTCCTGAGTAGAGAGAGTCTGACTGGATGTTGTTACTGGGAGGTGGAGAGGAAAGGGAGAGTTTCTGTAGCAGTCGCATACAAGAATATCAGCAGAGCAGGGGAGTCGAATGAATGTTTATTTGGACAAAATGATAAATCTTGGGCGTTAGATTGTAACAACAACAGTTATACATTTTGGTCCAACAAAGTCCAAACTCCCGTCTCAGGTCCTGAGTCCTCCAGACTAGGAGTGTACCTGGATCACAGTGCAGGTATTCTGTCCTTCTACAGCGTCTCTGGAACCATGACTCTCCTCCACAGAGTCCAGACCACATTCACTCAGCCGCTCTATGCTGGACTAAGATTTTATTTGCGTTCTATATTTTTCGCTTCTGGAGTCTCTGCTGAGTTGTATAAACTGAAATAGATAGAAGTCATTGAAGGGTTAAATTCTGTGTTTTAACTCTTTGACTCATTAGGTCTTCATGTCTGTTGCTGAGAGCTGATTGTTGTGACATTCTATTTTTTCGAAGTTTTTTCTTCAGTGTTTTTGACGTTTTTCATGTGTTTACATGTTTTTGTTGCTTTTCTATTTTTTTTGCTTTAATTTAAAAAAATTGTAAATTAGACTTTTTGTTTTTGCTTGTATTGGCGTTTTAGAAGTGATGAGATGTTCTTGTTTGTAGAGAGAAACATTCGGGGAGCCCCAGAAGCTCTCAATGTGCTCAGTTGAGATCTGTTATTTTACCTTTGATTGTTAAAAAAGATCTTCTCCGAGATGATCTGTAGATATTAGCTTTTGTTTGTTATTCATGTATTTCTCCACGTGATGTATCTGAAGGACAGGAAGATGTCTGGTAAATAGCGGCGTCTTGTAATCCAGCCAAACATTTGGCCTGTCCCACATGGACAAGATGTCTGTTAACCTTCCTGTTGTCCTCGGGTCAAATGGGACCCATTTAAAAAAAGGTTTTATAATCAGAATTTGGGTTTATTTCAACAAAATTGTCAAAATAAATAACGTGGATGGTTCCATAAAATGCTCTTCACAAGTAAAATAAATGATCAGTTCACTACATTTATTGAATTTGGGGGATTTATTGAATTTCATAACATTTGGAGAACAT
The DNA here is from genome assembly GCA_023631565.1 of Gymnocephalus cernua. NCBI lineage: Eukaryota > Metazoa > Chordata > Actinopteri > Perciformes > Percidae > Gymnocephalus > Gymnocephalus cernua. The sequence goes on along the minus strand of CM042442.1, from coordinate 32,599,470 downwards.
TTTTTATAAAAGTGTCAAAAAGACATTGAAAGAATTGCAGCAAAAATAAAAAAAAACACAGAAAAAAGTGACAAAAACTAAATAATTAATTTTAAATTTTTACTCCAAAAACAAGAGGTTGCATGGTCGACGGCAAGACAACACAAGGATGAAATAGTTTTTTCACTGGTCAGAGATCAGCTGTCAATCAAACATTATGGGATCTTTTTGTTTAAAGATTGAGTTTTTGGGAACAGACCGATGTGTTGTTTAAATGATATAGAAAATGAGTTCCATTTAGTTTTCTACTGTCCTTGTGGCTGTATGTAACTTTCAGTTTGTGTTGATTGAAACTGCTGTAGTGGGAGCACCACGGTGATGATTCAGCACTGTAAACATGTTGGAGTCCTTGATGAGGAGGAAGAGAGTTCAACAGCAGGGTAAAGTCACTACAGAATCCTACTTTTGTTCCGTTTTGAAGTGAGGAACGTAACATCCCTCCATTAGATCTTCTGGTGCTGCGGTTTACTCGTTATCCAGCTGTGCTTTGTCTCATATCAGTTATTGTTGACAAATATATATGTGTGTTGTACTTTTTAGTAGCTGGGAATGCTGAATCAGCATTCCCAGCTATTGTTATCCTGTTCTTTATTATTAGTGGGAATGCTGATTCAGCAGCATTCCAACTATTGTTATCCTGTTCTTTATTTTTAAATTCTTTAACTTTATTATTCTGTAGGTTTTTTGTCTCTAACTTCTGCATACATTCAGCTATTAAAACCATTCAACTTTTAAACTCTTCAACTCTTTCAGCAGATGATGGGACTATTTTCTACTATTTATACTTTTTTAAATATTAAGCTTTTAAACATTTTATTTTAACATTAAAGTAAAATCCTTCAAATCCTCTTCTGCTTCAAATTGTATCTCCTACCTTCTTTCACCTACAGACATGATTCAAACTTTAAACGATTCACGAGAAATTCAGGTATTTACAGTCTACTATGTGTTTTGATATCTTTTACAGTTTTTGTGAACAAGCTGTTTAAGTTTAGTGATCATTTCAGGATTTGTTTGCGTTTCAAATGATCTAGAGTGAGTGATGTCACAGATTAGAGTGTGGAGCTTCAAAAGAATCATCTTAGTTCCTTCTCTATGAATTGCTCTTACACCCACAATTGTAACTTGACATGCACAATGCTTGCAGAAACTTATACTTTTGGCTCGGTGATCTTCCAAATGACAACAGTTCCAAATCTTCCTCCATTCGCTGCCCTGCTTAAGGTCCTTCACATGTCAGAGCGAATTGCAGAACAAACCATTTTTTTTTAAGTTCATCCACATACATTTTATATCGCTACATTCACAAAGGCCTTGTGGTGGTCATGATTGCATCATTTGACTGATACCGCTTTTCGTTTTGGCAGTCTGAGTGTTTGTTTGAGAGGTCGCTCTCAGTGTCTCTGAATAGCTGCAGTGTGCACAGGCGACATTAACAGCAGGTGCTGCGCTCGTTAGCTGACCAAAGGGATCTCATCACAGAGATCAAAGCGTGTTTACAAACATAACCACGGGTCATTAGTAGCCATGGCAACACTTTCACAGACAGTCAACTTGAATACTACAGATTTCTGCGTTGGGAAGGAACACCTGATGGCGTAGTGGGTATGACACATGGCTTTGGTGTGGGAGACCTGGGTTTGAATCTTGCTGTGATACATCAACCAATGTGTCCCTGAGCAAGACACTTCACCCCTAGTAGCAATTGGAAGTCACTGTCTTTCTGTTCTTTTTCTTCCTCTCTCTTTCCCTCTCTCTCTATCCCTGTCTCTTTTCTTTCTCTCCTCTTTTTCTCTTTCTCTCTTTTTCTCCCTCTCTCTCCCGCTCTTTTTCCCTCCCTCTCTCTCCCTCTCTATCTCTCCCTCTCTCACTGTCTCTCTCCCTCCCTCTCTCTTTCTCTCTCACTCTCCCTCCCTCTCTCTCCCTGTCTCTTTTCTCTTTTTCCTCTTCATCTCTCTTTCGCTCTCTCCCTCTCTTCCCCTCTCTCTCTCTTTCCCTCTCTTTCCATGTCTCTTTTCTCATTTTCTCTCTCTTCCGCTCTCTCTTTTTCTCTTTCTCCCTCTCTTTCCCTCTCTCTTTCCCTCTCTCTACTTTCAGCCTTTTTAGTCGACTTATTTGAACTTCCACTTTTGACAGTATTACAGTTTAGCTTCCAGCTTTTCTAGAAATGTATTTCAGCTCTTAGCTTATATGCAGTTCAGCTTCCAACTTCAAAGATTTTCAGCAGTGCAGTGCAATTCATTTGAGACTTTTCAAACGATTTGTTTCATATTCCTGCATTTTCATCAATGTTTCTCACATCATTTGTCTTCCATACTTATTCATGATTTTAAAAGCTATTCAATTCCGTTTATTGTCAGTTTTTCAAAAAACCTAATTAAATATTAATTAATTAATTAAATATTCCACACATTTTATACATTAGTGGTGTTGTTCAATTTTTTAATGAAATTCATGTTATTTAAAACCATTCATACTTTCCCCAGCATTCCCACGCATTTTCTGCAGGAAATGCATTTTCTGCAGGAAATGCATTTTCTAGTTTCATTTTAAAGTTCTTTTATAGCACTTGGTCATCTTAAGCTGTGCTTAAATGCGGTATATAAATGAACTTAACTTGCACTTAATACAATGTTGGTAATAATTCAATGAATAAGCTTCAAGTGAACGTGTGTGTGTGTGTGTGTGTCTTGTCTGTATCTGTTCTTTGGGTAAGCCTACTTACCTTTACACAACTAGCAACTGAAACACCAATTGAGTTGATGTAAAGTTATGCTTTTTATATTTTTTTTAATTGAAAAAATGATCGACAGATTAATCGATTATTAAAATAATCGTTAGTTGCAGCACTAAATAACATAACTAATTAGACTGGTGGGACTGTTGAGCTCTGTTTGAGACTGATACCTCCGGTTCAGGCTGGTCCTCATCCTCAACACAGGCCTTTTTCAGTCGCGGAAAATACTTTTCAATACTCATCTGGATTGAAGCAGCAAACATTCAGTGTATGAGTACAAAAATGACATAACGTTATTTATAATAAGTATTTGATTCACAGCTGCTACATAGTGTTTTGACCTCGACAACCCAACTGCATTTTACTGCAAACTTGCGACTAGTTAGAAAGAAAGTCTGAACTCAAGGGGCCACTCATCCTGGCATGAATCAAAGCTTGATGACCTCTCCCTGTGTTTTATAATAATAATAAAGCTGAACCTTGAATCTGGATCCCTTGATAAGACAGTCACACATGCGGTAAGCCAGACTACTGTGTACTGGGACATACAGAATCTTTCCCCGTCATACTAATGGTAGTTTGGACATTGCAACACAGCCAGTATCTCTCTCAAAGCGCTCCTCCCACAGAAATGAACAGAGCTTTATATCCCCTCCCCCTCTTCCTGCTCTCAAACACAGCCAGCTCCACTCTACATATTTCCTTGTTCCCTCCCCTTCAGAGCTACAGTTTGCAGATGGGTGTAACCAACATGCTGGGGGAAGTACAACAGCGTATCACTGCTGTTGTTACATCAGAGCTCAGACTAGATTCACTCCTCAGGAAGTGAGAGTCAGACAGTCTCACTGAGCGAGAGGTGAAATGGCACAGAAACGAGTCAAGCTGGACCAGGAAACCTTCTCTTGTTCCATCTGTCTGGATCTACTGAAGGATCCGGTGACTACTCCCTGTGGACACAGCTACTGCATGAACTGTATTAAAAGCCACTGGGATGTAGAGGATCGTAAGTCCAGCTACAGCTGCCCTCAGTGCAGGAAGACTTTCACACCGAGGCCTGACCTGATGAAAAGCACCATGTTAGCAGATTTAGTGAAGGAGCTGAAGAAGACTGGACACAGAGCTTCTTCTGCTGATCACTGCTATGCTGGAGCTGAAGATGTGGCCTGCGATGTCTGCACCGGGAGAAAACTCAAAGCACACAAGTCCTGTCTGGTCTGTCTTGTCTCTTACTGTAAGAAACACCTTCAGCCTCATTACGATGTAGCTCAGTTAAAGAAACACAAGCTGGTGGAGCCGTCCAAGAATCTCCAGGAGAACGTCTGCTCTCGTCATGATGAGGTGATGAAGATTTTCTGCCGTACTGATCAGCAGCTTATCTGTTCTCTCTGCTCTGTGGAGGAACATAAAGGCCACGACACAGTCTCAGCTGCAGCAGAGAGAGCTGAGAGGCAGAGAAAGCTCGAGGGGAGTCGACTAAACATCCGGCAGAGAATCCAGGACAGAGAGAAAGATGTGAAGCTGCTTCAACAGCAGGCGCAGACCATCAATCTCTCTGCTGATAAAGCAATGGAGGACAGCGAGAAGATCTTCACTGAGCTGATCCGTCTCCTGGAGAAAAGAAGCTCTGATGTGAAGCAGCAGGTCAGATCCCAGCAGAAAAGTGAAGTGAGTCGAGTCAAAGAGCTTCAGGAGAAGCTGGAGCAGGAGATCACTGAGCTGAAGAGGAAAGATGCTGAGCTGAAGAAGCTCTCAGACACAGAGGATCACAACCAGTTTCTACACAACTACCCCTCACTGTCAGCACTCAGCCAATCAGCATCCAGCATCCATATCCGTCCTCTGAGCTGCTTTGAGGACGTGACAGCGGCCGTGTCAGAAGTCAGAGATATACTACAGGACGTCCTGAGAGAGAAGAGGACAAACGTCTCACTGACAGGGACTGAAGTGGACGTTTTACTGCCACAACCAGAACCAGAGCCCAAGACCAGAGCTGACTTCTTAAAATATTCAGGTGGAATCACACTGGATCCAAACACAGCATCCACACGGCTGTTTTTATCTAAAGAGAACAGGAAAGCAACAGTAATGAGACAACAACAGTCTTATTCTAGTCACCCAGACAGATTCACTGACATGTTTCAGGTCCTGAGTAGAGAGAGTCTGACTGGACGTTGTTACTGGGAGGTGAGGAGGAGAGGGAGAGTTTCTGTAGCAGTCACATACAAGAATATCAGCAGAGCAGGGTGGTCAGGTGAATGTTTATTTGGAGGAAATGACAAATCTTGGGCGTTAGATTGTGACAACAGTTATACATTTTGTTACAACAAAGTCCAAACCCCCGTCTCAGGTCCTGAGTCCTCCAGACTAGGAGTGTACCTGGATCACCGTGCAGGTATTCTGTCCTTCTACAGCGTCTCTGAAACCATAACTCTCCTCCACAGAGTCCAGACCACATTCACTCAGCCGCTCTATGCTGGACTAAGGGTTTATAGTTGTTTTGGAGACTCTGCTGAGTTGTGTAAACTGAAATAGACAGAAGTCATTTAAGGGTTAAATTCTGTTTTAACTCTTTGACTTATTTAGTCTCCATGTTTGTTGCTGAGAGCTGATTGTTGTCATTCTATTTTTCCTTCAGTTTTTTCTTCAGTGTTTTCGTAGTTTTTCATGTGTTTACATGTTTTTGTTGCTTTTTCTTATTTTTTTGCTTTAATAAAAAATAAATGTGAAAATTAGTTTGATGTTTGTTTTTGCTTTTATTGACGCTTTACACGTGATGTATCTGCGGGACAGGAACATGTCTGTTAAATAGCGGTGTCTTGTAATCCAGCCAAACATTTGGCCCGTCCCACATGGACAAGATGTCTGTTAACCTTCCTGTTGTCCATTTTCAAAAAGGTTTTATAATCAGAATTTGGGTTTATTTCAACCAAATTGTCAAAATAAATAACGTGGATGGTTCCATAAAAACGCTCTTCACAAGTAAAATAAATGATCAGTTCACTACATTTATTGAATTTTATAGCATTTGGAGAGAAAATTTAAAAAGATTTGACCCAAAAAACAAAAGGTTGCATGGTCGATGGGAAGACAACACAATGATGAAATAGTTGTGGCGTTTCTTCACTGCTCAGAGATCAGCTGTCAATCAAACATTATGGGATCTTTTTGTTTAAAGATTGTATTTTTGGGAACAGACCGATGTGTTGTTTAAATGATATAGAAAATGAGTTCCATTTGGTTTTCTACTGTCCTTTATTTAAAGTGGCTGTATGTAACTCAGTTTGTGTTGATTGAAACACTACCACTTTGGACTAAAGCTGTAGTGGTTTTAACGAGGCAAACGTCAGGAAATATTGTGAGGTGTGAGCTGCAAGGTCTGTAGTACATTACCATTGCAAATATTCCAATTACATTCATTGAGTTATAGGCCAAAATGTGTCTGCATTGATTATAGCGCTCTCATCGCACAATCTAAAGTTATTCACATTCATATTACATACTTGAGGGCCAATTCGGGGTTGGTTTTGAATATTTACAATAGCGTAATTGTCTCCATCTGTTGATAGCCCGACCGCGTGTGACTCGCGTTATCGCCCGTTGTCTTCCATGTTCCTAGTGAACAGACGTGAGGAATCATCAGAGAGAATGTGGTTTTTCGTGTAATCTCCTTTCCTGTGATGGTCCTGTCCCAGTATCAGCCATAACTACAGCAGATAACTTCTAAAATAACATTAAAATACAATTAGGCCTATATAGAGAAATCTCCTGATACCTTGTACCTGGCTGGATACAATAACACTGGCTTCTCCGGTATTACACCGAAATCTGTGATCTGTCGGAATGTGCGACTGTAGTGCCGTCTACCTGCCATAAATCATTCTGTGACTGTAGCGCCGTCTACCTGCCGTAAATCATTCTGTGACTGTAGCGCCGTCTACTGTTGAGAAAATCTAAAAGACGTGTTCTTGGATCTTTGAGGAAGGAGAAAAAGCCTGGGAGCAATTGGAGGATTAAGAGAACATTTAATTAAACAGAAGGATGAAAGCGACATGACAAAGGCAACAGTTACAATTCAGCTGACATTGGACAAACAAGACAATACAATACACTGCGAGCAGCGGACAGCAAATATGTTTCCCCGGTGGAGTCACATTTTCACTGTCTCGATCATTATCAGTTTCAGAATTATATTTCCCTGCACCTGGAGCTGGTTCTATTCCCATTGGCCCGTCATTGGCATGATGTTGTGTTGAACGCATCTCATTGGCATTCTTCATAGCCTCAGATGCGATGGTCACACCTCTAGCATGCACATTGGGGGTTTCTCCCGGTCACAGATCAAAGACTATCCTGTATTCTAATTAGTCTCAGCACAGCAGGGTGTTTGCTGTCTGCTGTGGGACAAAAGTTTCTTTCTTATATGTTAAGTGTTTGGTTTTGACCTAATCTACCTGGGAGAGACAAAAAGGAGAATAGGACAAAAGGTCTGCTTTGACCTTAACCAGGCTGCCATGTGCAATGAATGCATCTGAACCAAAGCTACATTGTTTAAACTTTTTAGAACCTAACAATATCAAGCATCACCATTATTGAAACTTTATTTAACTCAACACTACCTGCCGTAAATCATTCTGTGACAGTAGCGCCGTCTACCTGCCGTAAATCATTCTGTGACAGTAGCGCCATCTACCTGCCGTAAATCATTCTGTGACTGTAGCGCCGTTTACCTGCCGTAAATATTCTGTGACTGTAGCACCGTTTACCTGCCGTAAATCATTCTGTGACTGTAGCGCTGTTTATCTGCCGTAAATCATTCTGTGACTGTAGCGCCGTTTACCTGCTGTAAATCATTCTGTGACTGTACCGCCGTTTACCTGCCGTAAATCATTCTGTGACTGTAGCGCCGTTTACCTGCTGTAAATCATTCTGTGACTGTAGCGCCGTTTACCTGCCGTAAATCATTCTGTGACTGTAGCGCCGTTTACCTGCCGTAAATCATTCTGTGACTGTAGCGCCGTTTACCTGCTGTAAATCATTCTGTGACTGTAGCGCCGTTTACCTGCCGTAAATCATTCTGTGACTGTAGCACCGTTTATCTGCCGTAAATCATTCTGTGACTTTACACATGGTTCCTACCCGCTGACACACGGTCATACACCGAAAATACACTAACGTTTTAAGTATTTTCATTTTTTTGTTTACATTTCATTTGAACTTGGTATTGTAAGATAAAACGTCATGTAGCCTGGGAAGGCCTCGATTTCTCTTCTCCTGTCTAGTATGTGTAAGATAAGACATATTCATATTTACTGGAGCAAAAGTGCTCCTGATAAACACTTGATAAACATTTGGAACAGAATGCACCTAATGAAATATCTTAAAGTAACAGACAATATTTAGGCCATGAGAGAAGAAGAGAATGAGAGCGATCCCAAGGCTAGCGCGCAACTTCGCTATCTTCTCGGAGACAGAAAGTATGAGGGTGATCTAACCGATTGGCGACCCAGATGCAAGGACGGAAGGAGGAACCCAAAGACGAATAAAAAAATGCAAGGTCCGGGGTCAGTAGTCCGTAATTGACATAATGCATTCCCTGGCCCTTTACCCTAACCTTAACCATCACAACTAAATGCCTAACCTTAACCCTTACCCTCACCATAACCATAACCTAATTCTAACCTTAATCCTAAAATCAAGTCTTAACCTTCAAACAGCCCTTTAAACATTTGGGGTCCAGCATTTTGGCCCCACAAAGCTGTCTGGACCCCACAAGTATACTGTTTTCCCAGGTTTTGGACCCCATGATTGTAGTTAAACAAGAACACACACACACACACACACACACCGTTATCGATTTCCGCATAATTCAATGCATAATTAGCCAAAGTCCACAAAGAAAGTGCGTCGTACTTTTCAAATACGCCACACTTTCACCACATAAATTGCCGATTTCCGTGCAAAATATGCGGGGCTTGCATGATTTCATAATCCCCATATTTTTGTTGCAAAAAAGTCACATATCTCAGCAGAAAGCTGAAAAATGTTGTGTTTACTTCACACGAGCAGCCATTTTCCCCTGTTCCCATGGGAACATTATGAAGTGACATAATTTTGCCTAGTGAGAACACGATTTTGGGGGAATCACTGTTTTTTCAGATTTTCATCAAACCGCAATTTTTGCAAGTTTCCGCAATTTCATTGCATAAAATTGCATAAATATCCCGCATATTCCATCGCATTTTTTAAGAAAACGTGCCGCATAATCAAGGATTTTTGCCCTCAACAATCACAAAAAACTGTTTTTCTGGAGGGACTGATTTATAACATGTTCAAAAAATTGAGAGAAAAATAAGTCAGTGTAGTATGTCAAAAATAGATAAAACGTCATAGAATAGAATGTTAAAAAAGTTGAAAAAATTCATAGTATATAGGGCTGCAACAACAAATCGATAAAATTAATACAATTCGATTATTAAAAGAGTTGGCAACGAATTTCATTATCGATTTGTTGTGTCGCGCGACTATTACGCCGGATGGTGTTGCCAAGAACATGCAATGTACAGTATTATCAGACCAGCCCTTGCGGCCTCGAAACACTTCCACAAGGTGTGGGAGCATTTCACACTAAATAAATTGTTTGTTAATTGCAAGATAAGCAAAAGCGACATGGCATGGCACGGGAGCACCACGGTGATGATTCAGCACCATAAACATGTTGGAGTCCTTGATGAGGAGGAAGAGAGTTCAACAGCAGGGTAAAGTCACTACAGAATCCTACTTTTGTTCCGTTTTGAAGTGAGGAACGTAACATCCCTCCAGTAGATCTTCTGGTGCTGCGGTTTACTCGTTATCCAGCTGTGCTTTGTCTCATATCAGTTATTGTTGACAAATATATGTGTGTGTTATACTTTTTAATAGCTGGGAATGCTGAATCAGCATTCCCAGCTATTGTTATCCTGTTCTTTATTATTAGTGGGAATGCTGATTCAGCAGCATTCCAACTATTGTTATCCTGTTCTTTATTTTTAAATTCTTTAACTTTATTATTCTGTAGGTTTTTTGGCTCTGTAACTTCTGCATACATTCAGCTATTAAAACCATTCAACTTTTAAACTCTTCAACTCTTTTAGCAGATGATGGGACTATTTTCTACTATTTATACTTTTTTAAATATTAAGCTTTTAAACAATTTATTTTAATATTAAAGTCAATGAGAGCAAGCTTCAAATCCTTCAAATCCTCTTCTGCTTCAAAGTGTATCTCCTACCTTCTTTCACCTAACAACGTGATTCAAACTTTAAACGATTCACGAGAAATTCAGGTATCTACATTCTACTATGTGTTTTGATATCTTTTACAGTTTTTGTGAACAAGCTGTTTAAGTTTAGTGATCATTTCAGGATTTGTTTGCGTTTCAAATGATCTAGAGTGAGTGATGTCACAGATTAGAGTGTGGAGCTTCAAAAGAATCATCTTAGTTCCTTCTCTATGAATTGCTCTTACACCCACAATTGTAACTTGACATGCACAATGCTTGCAGAAACTTATACTTTTGGCTCGGTGATCTTCCAAATGACAACAGTTCCAAATCTTCCTCCATTCGCTGCCCTGCTTAAGATCCTTCACATGTCAGAGCGAATTGCAGAACAAACCATTTTTTTTAAGTTTATCACATACATTTTATATCGCTACATTCACAAAGGCCTTGTGGTGGTCATGATTGCATCATTTGACTGATACCGCTTTTCGTTTTGGCAGTCTGAGCGTTTGTTTGAGAGGTCGCTCTCAGTGTCTCTGAATAGCTGCAGTGTGCACAGGCGACATTAACAGCAGGTGCTGCGCTCGTTAGCTGACCAAAGGGATCTCATCACAGAGATCAAAGCGTGTTTACAAACATAGTCACGGGTCATTAGTAGCCATGGCAACACTTTCACAGACAGTCAACTTGAATACTACAGATTTCTGCGTTGGGAAGGAACACCTGATGGCATAGTGGGTATGACACATGGCTTTGGTGTGGGAGACCTGGGTTTGAATCTTGCTGTGATACATCAACCAATGTGTCCCTGAGCAAGACACTTCACCCCTAGTAGCAATTGGAAGTCACTGTCTTTCTGTTCTTTTTCCCTCTTTCTATCCCTGTCTTTCTCTCTTTTCTCTCTTTTTCTCCCTCTCTCTCTCTCCCTCTCTCTTTCCCTCCCTCTCTCTCTCTCTCACTGTTTCTCTCTCTCTCCCTCCCTCCCTCTCCCTGTCTCTTTTCTCTTTTTCTCTTTATCTATTTCACTCTCTCTCTCTTTTCATCTCCCTCTCTCTTCCTCTCTCTCCCTCTCTCTACTTTCAGCCTTTTTAGTCGACTTATTTGAACTACCACTTTTGACAGTATTACAGTTTAGCTTCCAGCTTTTCTAGAAATGTATTTCAGCTCTTAGCTTATATGCAGTTCAGCTTCCAACTTCAAAGTTTTTCAGCAGTGCAGTGCAATTCATTTGAGACTTTTCAAACGATTTGTTTCATATTCCTGCATTTGTATCAATGTTTCTTACAACATTTGTAAGTCTTCCATACTTATTCATGATTTTAAAAGCCATTCAATTCCGTTTAGCGTCAGTTTTTCAAAAAACCTAATTAAATATTAATTAATTAAATATTCCACACATTTTATACATTAGTGGTGTTGTTCAACTTCTTAATGAAATTCCTCTTACTTAAAACCATTCATACTTTTCCCAGCAATCCCACACATTTTCTGCAGGAAATGCATTTTATAGTTTCATTTTAAAGTTCTGTTATAGCACTTGGTCATCTTAAGCTGTGTTTCAATGCGGTATATAAATGAACCTAACTTGCACTTAATACAATGATGGTAACAATTTAATGAATAAGCTTCGAGTGAACGTGTGTGTGTGTGTGTCTTGTCTGTATCTGTTCTTTGGGTTAGCCTACTTACCTTTACACAACTAGCAACTAAAACAACAATTGAGTTGATGTAAATTAATGCTTTTTTTATCCGATTCATCGATTAATTGAAAAAATGATCGGCAACTAACGATTATTAAAATAATCGTTAGTTGCCGATCATTTTTTCACTAAATAACATAACTAATTAGACTGGTGGGACTGTTGAGCTCTGTTTGAGACTGATACCTTTGGTTCAGGCTGGTCCTCATCCTCAACACAGGCCTTTTTCAGTCACGGAAAATACTTTTCAATACTCATCTGGATTGAAGCAGCAAACATTCAGTGTATGAGTACAAAAATTACATAATGTTATTTATAATAAGTATTTGATTCACAGCTGCTACATAGTGTTTTGACCTCGACAACCCAACTGCATTTTACCGCAAACTTGCGACTCGTTAACTTTCTATAGCTTGTTTGCTAAGGGTCGGGTCGGGACTCTTAACACTATCACGCTGACAACATTGTATTCAGACTATAACATATTTTTATAGGACTTTTAATGTGTTATTGTGTAAAGATGTTCACGAGATACCAACCTTTCGTGAACTTGTGAATTTCGGCAGCTGTCGTCTCTTGTTTTCATGGAGACAGACGCTGTGTGCACGGAGGGGAGGGGCTGTGTGTGTGTGTATATATATCTGTGTGTGTGTGTGTGTGTCTGTGTGTATCTGTGTGTGTGTGTGTGTGGTTTGTCTGTGTGTGTATGTCTGTGTGTATCTGTGTGTGTGTGTGTGTTTGTGAGAGAGACGCGTGAGCGACAGAGAGGCGGGGGGAGAACAGGGAAAGGAAATAAAGCTGAACGAATACGCTGAAGGAAGTACAAGAATTCCGTTTTCATGTGTAAATTCCGTGATTCTGTCCGCGTTTTCCGCATTACGGAAATCATAGGGCCCTAGAGGTGTCATTTTAAATGAGGAAACAAAGTCTGAACTCAAGGTGCCACTCCTCATCCTGGCATGACTCAAAGCTTGATAAGCCCTCCCTGTGTTTTATAATGACAATAAAGCTGAACCTTGAACCTGGATCCCGTGATAAGTCACACATGCTGTAAGCCAGAATACTATGTATTGGGACTTACTGAATCTATTCCTGTCATACTAATGGTAGTTTGGGCATTGTAACACAGCCAGTATCTCTCTCAAAGCGCTTCTCTTCCAGGAATGAAGCTAAACTTGATAACCCCTCCCTCCTCCAGCTGCTTTTACAAGGTACGTGCTGTTGCCTGCAGTACAGTCTGCAGACAGTCGGGACATAAAACTTGAACTTTGAGCCTCTTACTCAGATATGCTGCACAGGGGATTGTGGGTCAGAAAAGCACGCTGGCTTGCAAACTGCGAAATGCGACCGGGTGCATTAGGACATATTTTTGGTATTGCAGAAAACAATTTTTTTGTGTCATAATAACGGTAGTATTGGCAATGCAACACACCCAGTACCTCTCTCAAAGTACTCCTCTTCCAGGAATGAAGCTAAACTTGATAACTCCTCCCAAACACATGCTGTTTTTAGATCAGAGCTCAGACCTGTTTGACTTCTCAGGAAGTGAGACTCAGACAGTCGTTGTCACTGAGCGAGAGAGGTGAAATGGCGCAGAAAGGAGTTCAGCTGGACCGGGAAACTATTTCATGTTCCATCTGTCTGGATCTACTGAAGAATCCGGTGACTACTCCCTGTGGACACAGCTACTGCATGAACTGTATTGAAAGCCACTGGGATGTAGAGGATTGTAAGTACATCTACAGCTGCCCTCAGTGCAGGAAGACGTTCACACCGAGGCCTGTCCTGCTGAAAAGCACCATGTTAGCGGATTTAGTGGAGGAGCTGAAGAAGACTGGACTCCAAGCTGCTCCTGCTGATCTCTGCTATGCTGGAGCTGAAGATGTGGCCTGTGATGTCTGCACCGGGAGAAAACTCAAAGCACACAAGTCCTGTCTGCAATGTTTGGCTTCTTTCTGTGAGAAACACCTTCAGCCTCATTATGAATCAGAGACATTCAAAAAACACAAGCTGGTGGAGCCGTCCGAGAATCTCCAGGAGAACGTCTGCTCTCGTCATGATGAGGTGATGAAGATTTTCTGCCGTACTGATCAGCAGCTTATCTGTTCTCTCTGCTCTGTGGAGGAACATAAAGGCCACGACACAGTCTCAGCTGCAGCAGAGAGAGCTGAGAGGCAGAGAGAGCTCGAGGGGAGTCGACTAAACATCCAGCAGAGAATCCAGGACAGAGAGAAAGATGTGAAGCTGCTTCAACAGCAGGCGGAGACCATCAATCTCTCTGCTGATAAAGCAGTGGAGGACAGCGAGAAGATCTTCACTGAGCTGATCCGTCTCCTGGAGAAAAGAAGCTCTGATGTGAAGCAGCAGGTCAGATCCCAGCAGAAAAGTGAAGTGAGTCGAGTCAAAGAGCTTCAGGAGGAGCTGGAGCAGGAGATCACTGAGCTGAAGAGGAAAGACGCTGAGCTGAAGAAGCTCTCACACACAGAAGATCACAGCCAGTTTCTACACAACTACCCCTCACTGTCACCACTCAGCCAATCAGCATCCAGCATCCATATCCGTCCTCTGAGCTACTTTGAGGACGTGACAGCGGCCGTGTCAGAAGTCAGAGATATACTACAGGACGTCCTGAGAGAGAAGAGGACAAACGTCTCACTGACAGGGACTGAAGTGGACGTTTTACTGCCACAACCAGAACCAGAACCAGAACCAGAACCAGAGCCCAAGACCAGAGCTGACTTCTTAAAATATTCACGTGAAATCACACTGGACCCAAACACAGCAAACACAGAGCTGTTATTATCTAAGGGGAACAGGAAAGCAACAGTAATGAGTCAACATCAGTCTTATTCTAGTCACCCAGACAGATTCACTAACCTGGTTCAGGTCCTGAGTAGAGAGAGTCTGACTGGACGTTGTTACTGGGAGGTGGAGAAGAGAGGAGGAGTTTCTGTAGCAGTCGCATACAAGAACATCAGCAGAGCAGGGAGGCCGTTTGAATGTGGATTTGGACGAAATGATAAATCTTGGGCGTTAAATTGTTACAACAGTTATACATTTTGGTCCAACAATGTCCAAACCACCATCTCAGGTCCTGAGTCCTCCAGACTAGGAGTGTACCTGGATCACAGTGCAGGTATTCTGTCCTTCTACAGCGTCTCTGGAACCATGACTCTCCTCCACAGAGTCCAGACCACATTCACTCAGCCGCTCTATGCTGGACTAAGGGTTTATTGTTATGGAGCCTCTGCTGAGTTGTGTAAACTGAAATAGACAGAAGTCATTTAAGGGTTAAATTCTGTGTTTTAACTCTTTGACTTATTTAGTCTCCATGTTTGTTGCTGAGAGCTGATTGTTGTCATTCTATTTTTTTCTAAGTTTCTAAGTTTTTTCTTCAGTGTTTTTGACGTTTTTCATGTGTTTACATGTTTTGTTGCTTTTTCTTATTTTTTAGCTTTCATCAAAAAAATGTAAATTAGTTTGACTTTTTGTTTTTGCTTATATTGACGTTTTAGAAGTGATGAGATGATTTAGTTTGTTGATGAAAACCATTTGGGGAGCCCCAGAAGCTCTCAATGTGCTCAGTTGAGATCTGTTATTTTACCTTTGATTGTTGAAACAGGACGATATGTTAAAAAAGATCTTCACCGAGATGATTTATAGATATTAGTTGTTGATTGTTATTCATGTATTTCTCCACGTCATGTATCTGCGGGACAGCGGTGTCTTGTAATCCCATGTGGGACGGGCCAAATGTTTGGAGTGACCCAGAAATCAAATCAAACTAAAAGTGTATTTAGTTTCTGTTCCACTGCATGGCTCTGAAGAGAGAAAGCACCAGACCTCCTTTATCCTGCACACTTTGTTCTCTTTGTGGACATTTGGAAAGAAATCTAGATTTACATGTATTTGTCTGGCAGACCAAATGTTGTTATCACAATCAATAAATCATTCTTCTCTTTTACATAGCTGAGATTCTGGTTCTGTGTGATGAAGTGAATATGTTGATGAAATCATTGAACAAGAGTCTTTGAACAGACTTTCCTGATGGATGTGTGAACAAACTGAAGCTTTACATGATGAATAAACTAACATGAACAAAGTATTTTCTTCCTGTCTTCATTCCAGGGTTTCATACAAAGCTGACAGAGAACATGTGAAACTGATATGAGAGAATAACTGATATGAGAGAATAACTGATATGAGAGAATAACTGAGGTACTTTTCCTCCTGGAAACCAACCAAGTCCAGTGTTCATGTTTAGAGTCAGTCAGTCTCGGTCCTTTCAACTTTCATCACTAAAACTACGTCAAAGAAATGAGCAGAGTTTTCTATCACTTGTTGCTTTTTACAGCCAACATTTCCTCTCTGCACTGAGTCAATGAATATTACTCTAAAACTAACTGTGTGTGTGTGTGTGTGTTTGGTTCCCAGGGCGTGGAGGGAGCCTCCGCAGCTGCACATGCTCTGTCTCTTCCAGCAGACGTGTACGAGAATGATGTAAGTGGACTTTGTTGTTAGGGCTGGGTATCGTCAATGATTTTTCAATTCATAAGGTCCTGAATCGATTTACAACTCCAAATCAGAAAAAGTTGGGACAGTATGGAAAACACAAATAAAAAAAGAAAGTTGTGATTTCTAAATGTACTTTGACTTGTATTTCATTGCAGACAATACACATAATTTAATGTGTTCCTCATGATTTTTATTGGTTTAAAAAAAAAAAAAAGAAAATTCCTATTTTGGTTCTTGCAACACATTTCAAAAAAAGTGTGAACAGTAAAGCATTTACCACTTTGTAAATGTACACTTAAAAGACGTTTAGGGACTGAAGACACCAAGTGATGAAGTGTTTCAGGTGTAATTTTGTCCCATTCTTGCTGCAAACAAGTCTTAAGGTGGGCAACAGTACGGGGTCTTCGTTGTCGCATTTTGCGCTTCAAAATGCGCCACACATTCTCTATTGGAGACAGGTCGGGACTGCAGGCAGGCCAGTCAGGTACCCGTATCCTCTTCCTCCGCAGCCAGGACTTTGTAATGTGTGCAGAATGTGATATTGCATTAGCTTGTTGAAATATGCATGGACGTCCCTGGAAAAGATGTCTTCTTGAAGGCAGTATATTGTGCTCCAAAATCTCTATGTACTTTTCAGCATTAATGGTGCCATCACAGAAGTGCAAGTTACCTTTGCCAAGGGCACTGACACAACCCCATACCATGACAGACCCTGGCTTTTGGACTTGTTGCTGGTAACAGTCTGGATGATCCTTTTCTTCTTTGGTCCGGAGCACACGGCGTCCATTTCTCCCAAAAAATACCTGAAATACTGATTCATCTGACCACAGTACACGTTTCCACTGTGTGATGGTCCATCCCAGATGCCTCCGAGCCCAGAGAAGTCGACGGCGCTTCTGGACGCTGTTAACATAGGGCTTCCTTTGGCACAGTACAGTTTTAACTGGCATTTGTGGCTGTAACTACGTATTGTGGTACTTGACAAAGGTTTGCCAAAGTAGTCCTGAGCCCATGTGGTGATATCGCTTATAGATGAATGACGATTCTTGATGCAGTGACGCCTGAGGGATCGGAGATCATGGTTGCTTGCGCCCTTGTCCTTTACGCACTGAAATTCCTCCTCATTCCTTGAATCTTTTAATTATGTTATGCACTGTTGAAGGTGAAATAAGCAAATGTCTTCCTATCTTTCTTTGAGGAACATTGTTTTTAAACATTTCAATAATTTTCTCACGTATTTGTTGGCAAACTGGCGATCCTCGGCCCATCTTTGCTCCTAAAGGACTAGACCTTTCTTGGATGCTGCTTTTGTACCAAATCATAATTACAATCACCTGTTGACATCACCTGTTTCAAATCACATCATTATTTAACCAATTTACCTGATTACTAATAGATAACAATAACTTCCAGCATGCACTAAAAACAACAGCCAGTAGCCGAATAACCTTTGACCTTTTTGTGTTCTTCCTCTTCTTCTTCTTTCAGCCCCGGCTGGAAGTCATGTGGGCGATGAAGGCCTACTAGATTCTTTCATTCTGGATCATTGCTGAAAAGTGTAAAAAGAAAAATAACTGTGGATTCCTTTTGGGTCTGGTAATAACATATAGTAGGTGTAACAAATTATACAGACAATAACATGAAACAGTACAACAAAAACAGACATTTGGATTTGAATTTGGTGGATGTTTTTAGTTATTTAGTATAGTATGTCTTATTCTACTGCTCTTCATACTATTCATCCTGCACATACACGTATTCTTACTACTCTTGTTACCACACTGCACATAGCTGTACATACTGTACATATCTGTCTCTATGGTTCATACTGAATATCCATATTTATTCTGTTAATACACTGCATATATCTATATTATTCTTACTACTAGTATAATGCCACTGTTACTACATTGCACATATCTGTACATGTTGTTCATACATTGTTCATATTACATAGCCATATTTATTCTGCCCTTATAACACTGCAATATATTTATTGTCCTGTCTATGCACCACCTGTCTATATACTTGTATATCACATTGTACTTTTCTTTTTTTTCACTTCTGGTTGGACGCAAACTGCGTTTTGCTGTATTTGTACTTGTACACTGCACAACGACAATAAAGTTGAATCTAATATGTCAAAAAAGTGTGAAAAGTCATAGTATAGTATGTCGGAGAAAGGGAGTAAAAAGTCATAGTATAATATATCTTATTCTACTGCTCTTCATACTATTCATCGTGCACATACACTTATTCTGACTACTCTTATGTTACCACACTGCACACAGCTGTACATACTGTACATATCTGTCTATATGGTTCATACTGAATATCCATATTTATTCTGTTTTTCTTAGTATATATTCTGTTAATACACTACATATATATCTATATTCTTACTAGTATAATGCCACTGTTACTACATTGCACATATCTGTACATGTTGTTCATACATTGTTCATATTACATAGCCATATTTATTCTGCTCTTATAACACTGCAATATATTTATATATTATACTTTTCTGCACTTCTGGTTGGATGCTAACTGCATTTTGCTGTCTTTGTACTTGTACACTGCACAATGACAATAAAGTTGAATCCAATATAATGTCGAAAAAAGTGTGAAAAGTCATAGTACAGTATGTCGAAAAATAGTCTGCAGCAATACTTTGTAAACACTCTGTGAAGTGTTTTGGACGGAATGAGTGTAAAGACTGAAGTGGAACAAAGTGAGAGAGAAAAGCAGGGATGTAAAAATCAATGAGGTTTATTTGCAGTCACAATGCTTACACTATATGTAAGAGACATCCAAACAACTCAAACAGCTATTCACTCTATGGACCCAACACATTCACATCAGGGACACAAACCAAAAAATTATAAACTCAATAAACATCCATGAGTGCTGACATGGTTAGAAATGAGCTAGTTGTCACAAACAGTTAGCAGCAACATCGTAGAGAGTAACACAAGTTGCTAATGGACTCCACTCCGCCTCCTCTTTTTACACGCTTCTGACTCGGGTCCATTCTTCAGATATTTAAAACTAAACTGGATTCCTTCAAAAGGAGCTCTCGATGTCTCGGTAACCGGGAACGGAGGTTTTTCCATCTGTCGTTCCACCGTTGAGATTTTATCCTATAAAAAGGTGGCGCCGACCTCGGCTGCTTGAGCTCCGCCGCGGCTTCGCAGCACCATGAGACGACCACGTGCACACCAGGCAACAGAGAGCAACACGCACGCACACACCCACACACGCACGCGCACACACCAAAAAGGACTCTGCTGCAGGACCTAAAAGGGAGCGGGGGAGGGGAGGGGGGGGCAGTCCCAGAACCTGGTCCGAGGAATCCAGAGTGTAAACAAAATGGTGGAAACTGCACCCGGCCTACCAGAGGGGAAAATGTAGCTGTGACCATGTTGCTTACACGTCGAGCAAAACAAGCAAGTGTGTGTGTGTGTGTGTGTGTGTGTGTGTGTGTGTGTGTGTGTGTGTGTGTGTGTGTGTGTGTGTGCGTGCGTGTGCGTGAGACCGACGGGACGCCCCTTTGCTTTGGGGAGAAAAGGCCGGGGCGGACCGGACGGGGCGGCACAAAGGGAAATTCTGATGTTTTTTTTTAAACCTCGCTGTTGTCTCCGTTCCGGCTCTGGGTCGTGCTAACGTTACAATAAACTTCTTACTTTGACACTGTACTTGAAGGTATCTACATAAGAGTGTCATGAACGTGTCATAACTACGACAGTGACATGAACGTGTCATAACTACGACAGCGACATGAACGTGTCTTAACTACGACAGTGTCATGAACGTGTCATAACTACGACAGTGTCGCGAACGTGTCATAACTACGACAGTGTCACGAACGTGTCATAACTACGACAGTGTCACAAACGTGTCATAACTACGACAGTGTCACGAACGTGTCATAACTACGACAGTGTCACGAACGTGTCATAACTATGACAGTGTCACGAACGTGTCATAACTACGACAGTGTCACGAACGTGTCATAACTACGACAGTGTCATGAACGCAGTGTCATGAACGTGTCATAACTATGACAGTGTCATGAACGCAGTGTCATGAACGTGTCATAACTATGACACTGTCATGAACGTGTCATAACTACGACAGTGTCATGAACGCAGTGTCATGAACGTGTCATAACTATGACAGTGACATGAACGCAGTGTCATGAACGTCACATAACTATGACAGTGTCATGAACGCAGTGTCATGAACGTGTCATAACTACGACAGTGTCATGAACGCAGTGTCATGAACGTGTCATAACTATGACAGTGACATGAACGCAGTGTCATGAACGTCACATAACTATGACAGTGTCATGAACGCAGTGTCATGAACGTGTCATAACTACGACAGTGTCATGAACGCAGTGTCATGAACGTGTCATAACTATGACAGTGTCATGAACGCAGTGTCATGAACGTGTCATAACTATGACACTGTCATGAACGTGTCATAACTACGACAGTGTCATGAACGCAGTGTCATGAACGTGTCATAACTACGACAGTGACATGAACGCAGTGTCATGAACGTCACATAACTATGACAGTGTCATGAAC
>CM042442.1:32563623-32571123 GCA_023631565.1 Gymnocephalus cernua | reverse complement strand
GGTGTAATGCAACGAGGAGCTGGCGAGATCAGGACGGTCTCACGAGGCTCAGCAAGCGGAAGCAACGCGTGCAGATCTGACCTGATCTAGACTCGTGTTCAGACAGCGGTAGCCCTGATTCTGTTAGCCGCTCGCTAATGCTGTTTCCTCTTGGATCCTTCTTCTGGAATATGGACCGGGAACCTGAAACGGGGCCTTTTATTCCAAAATTCTCGTCACACAAACGGCAAATATCCTTTACCGCCATGTTGCTAGCTGAGCTAACGAGCTGTGCTCTGCCTGCAGCAGCAGGGGGAGCCTGGCGTCGTCGTCGCTCTGTTGGTACGTCATACGCTTCGTTGATCTGATTGGTTGATTTGGTCCGTCTATCACCAACATAGCTGGTGATAGACGGATGGTTTATCCAATCAGATAACCAGGATTTTCGCCCCTTCCCAAACGTTCTCCAACAGAAAGTTCCCAGATGGATATGCTGAGCAGATGTGAAGCGATCCATCTGGTGGAGTCGGGTTAGTATTTTACGTGTGGAGGAATAAATCACTGCGATACCATCTGGAGCGCCACGGTGTGTTGATTCGTCTCTCGGGGTTCACGTCCCTCGCGGCAGCACAACACAACCCATCTGGCTGTACCGGTCCCCTGTAGTTTCTTCAACATGCTCCCCATTTCTAACAAAAACAAACTCGCCGAGATCACAGGCGTCGCCTCCAAAATGATCCGTTCCCCTACATCAACAACAACAACAACAACGTCTCAGACCTGAACGACGGAGCCGTCACACCCTCTCTACGCTACACGTCGCGCTGCTGCCATCTGGCTGCAGATCCAGGACTCGGGGGTGTAGAAGGACCACAGTGGCTTGTTTCTATGAGTCTATATACCAGTCGCTATGTTCCTGTTGATGTATTTGTCCGTGTATATTGCCATGGGCAGTAAACACAGTGAAAACAAATCTCCTTCATGGGACAATATCTATCCACCTACCTACCTACCTACCTACCTATCTTCTATTCTTCTATTATGTATGCGATTCACAGAGTCTGTAATTAATTCGATTACATTTTTTAATCGATTGACAGCCCTAATAAATATAAATATATATATCGAAATATGTGCAAACAAATGCACAAACAAAAATATTGACAAAATAAAGTTAAAGAACACGCTATTATTTCATTTTATCAATGGGAAACATCCATGTGTCCAGACGAGGCGAGCAGCAGCAGCAGCAGCGCCGCGTCACACACGTTTCTGGTGTGTAAAGACATAGAAAACGCCACGCAGCCGCCACGCCACGCTCACGCCACGCAGCCAGTGTGCAGGAGGACTAACTTGTGTGTCGAAGAACTTACGAGTAAGTCGCTGTGAGGGATGGACAGCAGCAGTTTGATGAAGGTCTGTAAGGCGTTGTCCAGCGCGTCGTCGCCGTAGAGACGGAAGACCCCGAAGTTGACGTAGTTGCCGCTGAGCACCGCCTTCAGCATGGCGAAGCAAACGCTGACGCCCTTCAGCTTCACGCCGTACACCTGGTCCTTCGGGACTTCTCCCAGCGTCAGGATACGATTCCCTGCAGCGAGAAACAAAGAAGACGTGAACCAACTCATCTGGTAATCCATCAACCAGTTGGAGTCGTTTTGATGATAAATCAGGTGAACTTGTGTGATGTCAGCTGGTTAAATGTGAATATGTTCTAGTTTCTTCTCTCCTCTGGGACAGGAAACTCAATCATCCTCCCTTTCCTCCTTCTTTCCTTCCCTACATACTTCCTTCCTTACTTCTGTCTTCGTTCCTTCCTTCTTTTTTTTCATCCTGTCTAATTTATTGTTCCTCTACTTTCCTTCTATCCTTCCTTCCTTCCCTCTTCTTTCCATCCTTGCCTCCTTCACTTTATCCATCCTTTTCTTTCCTTACCAAGCTTCCTCCCTACATACTTCCTTTCTTCTTTCCTTCCCTCCTTACATCCTAACGTTACCTGAAGAAGTATATATTTTTTTTATTATTTTTTTTTTTTTAGATTATTTTTTCGGGCCTTTCCCCTTTATTATAGTGACAGTGGATAGACATGAAAGGGGGGAGAGAGAGATGGGGGAGGACACGCTGCAGGACTCAGCCTACATGGGGCGCACGCTGTTACTGTTCGAGCTAGAGGCCGCCCCACGTTACCTGAATTTAATAAAACTTTACAAACATTGTCTGCAGACATTTTTTGTTGCTCTGCCTCGTGAGCCAGGCAGATCAACAATGCATATTATCTCTAGAAGTGACATTAATCGGCCTGATTAATCTATCCAACGACCAATCGGTCCACCGCTACTAATGAACACATTCTGTCTGCATTTCTTCATCTGATTATTTACTTCATAATCTTGATTTGATTTTATTCGGGTCCCCCAGTAGCTGATGCAGAACACCAGCTTCTCTTCCCGGGGTCCACACAAAACATAAAACATTACAACAAACAATAAGCCGTTTTCAGACTAAAAACAGCCAGATTATATAAAAAGATAAGAGCAGTATAACTATAGCTATATTCACTCACAACTACATATTCCTCTTCCTATACTCCTATAAGTATTACCCTAAATATATAAGCACATAATATAGAACATTTACAGCATCTTTGTATACATGTAAATATTCCCATACATCATGAAATAAAAAAATAAATAAAAAAAAAGTCATTACAAAATTTGTTTACAATGTTAAGACCCTTAGATGTTGCTTTTAGTGCTGGACGGTATGACCAAAAATTCATATCACGTTTTTTTTTCAAAATTATGCCGTTTTTTTTTTCATGCATATTCAGATGTTCAATGCATTTTCTACTCGTTGAGAGAGGAATTACTGCAGTAAATTGCCTTAATTGACTCATTCCTCACCACTGTATTAAGGGGACCGTGTCTTTAGCTCGGTGGTCGGTGATGGAGTTTGTAATCTGCTTTTTCTGTCATAGCGAGTCCCTCTAGCAAACGCGTCTTTAAGTGACATTTGGCTCGACTTTTCTTTTGCTTTCCCCGTGTTACCTGCTGATGTGGAGGGCGCTGAGCCTGCTGACTTTAATTTCATACATTCTTGATATTCCAAGACGTGTTTGCAGCCGAGGTGGTGGAGCAAATTGCTCGCGTTGCCGCCTTTCGCGACTATTTTAGCCCGACAGCACTTGCGTAAAACGGTTGTTTGGTCAACGTCGGATTTTTGGAAACCAAAAAACCTCCAAACAACAGACCCGGCGGCTCCTTTTTTTGGCACAAGTTCGTCTGTGTCATTACTTCTGCAGCATCCATCTTCCGTGTGACGTCCCTCTGGTGCGCTGCCGTTTACCGTCGCTGCTTAGAAGTGCAGCATTTTAAAGGGTCCGTCTAAAACAGTGTCGCGCGGCGCAGCGTAACGTTCGTTCCGGACGTTGTGTTATTAAACACACCGGTATGGCGGTATATTAAAAATGAACATCGTGACGAAAATATACACCGGTTTTCGGTATGAACCGGTATACCGCCCAGCACTAGTTGCTTTACTAGTTTTTTAAAGCTTGATTTATTGTTCGCTTTGGCAATCTCGGCAGGAAGTGAGTTCCATGCAGCCGTCCCTCGATACAGTACTGTACGTTGCATCGATTGTGTTCGGGCTCTAGGAACTTTGTCTGGTGGGCTAGAGCTAAATGTAAGTTGACTATACAAACAATTAGGAATTTTCAATTCATTCATTCATGTTTCTAATTAAAGCCAGGAGTGATGCTGATAGTCTCTCATCAACTTTCAACCAGGAGAGATTGACATGCACAACGTTTACATTAGATCTAAGTGGACATTGAAGGGCGAGACGAGCTGCTCTGTTCTGAGCCAGCTGCAGTTTTCTTAGATCCTTCTCTGCAGCACCTGACCACATACAATAGACAAGTACTGAAAAAGGTGGAATCCAACATGTCTTGCAGTTCTCACCCTCTGCATGCGGAATTTAAGATGCTGCCCTCTGGTTCCCGCCTTAGTCAGCCATACGCCAAAACAAATAGATATAAATTCTCCTTTGTACCCTCTGCTATCTCTCTGCTTAACTCTGTAAAAAACAGGTAACATCTGCACATAAGGTATACTGAATATTTAATGTTAGTGGTACGAATTTATCTATTTGTCTGATCTTGAATTTTAAATTTCAATGATGTTGATGTTTTGTTGTAATGTATTGTATGTTAACTACTTTGCTACTGCAGCAAAACGAATTGCCCCTCGGGGACACTAAAGGTCTTGAACTTGAATATCATTGGGCAATAGTCTAGATGTGATAAAACTAGGCTCTAATCATTTTTAGATAGAGAAGTACATCTTGATTGTATTTAGTTCAGTTCTGACCACCGTGGGCCTCCATACTTCAGCAGCAGCGTGTATGAACCGGGAGGTAAAAGGCCGCCGTACCGTAGGTTGTGATCATCTTGCTGGTTTCTCTGAACAGCAGGATGCCGTTGGGCGACGACACGTCGAACTGCAGCCTTTGGGATCTACAGACAAACAACAAAACAGAAGGTTAGTTATCAATAAGTAATCATTCTCAGGGAAGTAGAGATGTAAGAGGATGTGCACCCCTCCCCCCCCCACCTCCGCTAGGGCTGGGATGGGAATTCAATACTTTTCAGGCACCGACCGAATTGCCTCTCAAGGTCTTTGCACAATGAGTCTGAAATGTTATCCTTGTCGCATCCATTTAGAACAAGCAGAACGTATGAGCACAGAAAGACGCAGGCAGAGAGCAACGTATGATTTCATAACTCAGATCTTATGTCTACTGTCTGTCAACGGATCAGATGGTGACATACAGGAGGAGGAGGAGGAGGAGGAGGAGGAGGAGGAGGAGGGGAAGATGAGATACAGACAGAAAGAGGAGAGCAACAGCGTAGTGATGGAGACAGACACAGAGAGAGAGACAGAGACAGAAAGAGACAGAGAGAGACGGACAGAGAGAGAGAGAGAGGGAGAGACAGAGAGAGAGAGAGGAGAGGGAGAGACAGAGAGAGAGAGAGAGAGGAGAGGGAGAGACAGAGAGAGAGAGAGAGAGGAGAGGGAGAGACAGAGAGAGAGAGACAGAGAGAGAGAGGAGAGGGAGAGACAGAGAGAGAGAGAGAGAGAGAGAGAGAGAGAGAGAGAGGAGAGGGAGAGACAGAGAGAGAGAGAGAGGAGAGGGAGAGACAGAGAGAAAGAAGAGAGCAACAGTGTAGTGATGAGACAGACACAGAGAGAGAGAGAGAGAGACAGAGAGACAGAGATAGAGAGTGACAGAGAGAGAGAGGAGAGAGACAGAGGGAGAGACAGACAGAAAGAAGAGAGCAACAGTGTAGTGATGGAGACAGACACAGAGAGAGAGAGAGACAGAGACAGAGAGGAGAGAGAGAGAGACAGACAGAGAGAGAGAGACAGAGAGACAGAGAGAGAGAGACAGAGAGACGGAGAGTGAGGTAACATTACTGGTGGAGAGAAGTAAGGGATGAACAGATTAATTAATACGCATCAGACTCGGTGTGCAAGGACCTTTAAGTCGGGGTTCTTAAAGTCCGGCAAGTCAACCTGGACCCGGCCTGTACCTCGTGTTATGAATACAAAACCCTTGAAGTGCATCGTTTTCTATTTTCTACTGAGCACGTTTACCTGTTGTGAACCAGCTCGGCCATGAGTTTGAGGACAGGCGTGGTGCATGCTGGGTCGTGGTACCAGAGCTCTATGGCTCGCTGCAGGATGGGCATGTAGGCCGGATATCTGCGGCTCTGAGTTCAGGACGCTTCTTTTACAGGGTCAACCAGGAGTCTACAAGTTCAATTCAAGACCATTTCAAAACTACCTAGGATGAAATTTGATGCCAACTTCATGGCCAAATAAAAAAAAAGGCAGAACGCCGACAAAAACTGTTGTATAACATCCAAGTCACACCCGGTACTTTATGGTGAGGCGCTGGCTGGCTGAGCATGCATTCACGCTGCGTCGGTCCTCAGACAGTCTGGTAAAATCGCAGGTCTTTCCGTTTATTTTGAATGCCAAATAACAAGGTCACACGAGGCACAGCCATCTTCTAACTGTATACAAACTGGGAACTGTGCAGGATCTGTGCTAAGCTAGGCTAGATGGAGCCGGTTACCTCCAGGATCTGTGCCAAGCTAGGCTAGATGGAGCCGGTTACCTCCAGGATCTGGTCTAAGCTAGGCTAGATGGAGCCGGTTACCTCCAGGATCTGTGCTAAGCTAGGCTAGATGGAGCCGGTTACCTCCAGGATCTGTGCTAAGCTAGGCTAGATGGAGCCGGTTACCTCCAGGATCTGTGCTAAGCTAGGCTAGGTGGAGGCGGTTACCTCCAGGATCTGTGCTAATCTAGGCTAGATGGAGCCGGTTACCTCCAGGATCTGTGCTAAGCTAGGCTAGATGGAGCCGGTTACCTCCAGGATCTGTGCTAAGCTAGGCTAGATGGAGCCGGTTACCTCCAGGATCTGTGCTAAGCTAGGCTAGGTGGAGGCGGTTACCTCCAGGATCTGTGCTAAGCTAGGCTAGATGGAGCCGGTTACCTCCAGGATCTGTTCTAAGCTAGGCTAGGTGGAGGCGGTTACCTCCAGGATCTGTGCTAATCTAGGCTAGATGGAGCCGGTTACCTCCAGGATCTGTGCTAAATTAGGCTAGATGGAGCCGGTTATGTCTGGACTTATCTAACTCTGGGGGACACGGGGAATAAGACAAAGTCCCAATAAGTCGCCGTGTTCCTTTAAGACTTTCAGAGACTGTGTTGAGTATTAAATATTGTTTGAGACAGCTGAAAGGATACATCCAGTCGAAGAGCATCATGAAGCTGGTCTTGGCGTTGAAGGCGAACGCGATGCCTCGCAGGTCTCGGACCAAACCCACCAGAGTCCTCTGCAGGAAACAGGAAGAAGAAACCCGTCAGAATAAAACCTCTCTCTCAAAGTTAAGCTGGTACAAAATAATAAGAAACGCAGAACAATATAGAATTCATTGCTGCTGTACTTCTTGTCCTTTGGGATCGGTTAAAATCCCCAAATAAAGACGCCTCCTGAAACCATTTAGTGTCGTTAACTTGATTAATTAACGTCTGGATTATCTTCTGGAGGAACTGTGTGAAAACTGACCTTGGCTTCCTGTTCGTTGAAGGTGTTCGTACTCAACATCTGAGCCACGGTTTCAAACGCAGCCGTCAGAGGCAGCATGAACTGTTCAAACTGGTCCTCGTCCTCACCTACACACACACACACACACACACACGGTCAGACACACACACACACACACACACACACACAGACACGGTCAGACACACACACACACACACACACACACACACACACACACGGTCAGACACACACACACACACACGGGCAGACACACACACACACACACACACACACACACACACACACACACACACACACGGTCAGACACACACACAGACACGGTCAGACACATACACACACACACACACACACACACACACACACGGTCAGACACACACACACACGGGC
>CM042442.1:32558623-32561123 GCA_023631565.1 Gymnocephalus cernua | reverse complement strand
ATCTGACAGAAAACAGTAACTGTTAAATATAAAGTCCACGTGTGCTTTGTTGGGGGAGTTAAAGAACACAACGGGGACGCCACACAAATGAGCCGTTACGTTGACACTCTCATCACGCCGCGCCACAAACCGCAGGGACCATGTGACCACTGAAGCATGAGGAGATCTGCAGGAGATTAAAAAAAAAAAAAAGCAGGGGCCTCACTGACCGGGGGCAGAGGGGTTAAGTCTGCCAACACAGAGCCATACATCCAGCAGCTCCTCTAATGCTAGGTATTGTGTCGACTGTACCGCCGTTTCCGGTCGTCCACAATAGAAACAATAGAAACTTAACAAGCTGGAAGCTGGAGCTTCCAAAAAGACCTGAGGCACAGCCGGCACTGACCGATATGCTGGTTCCACGTTCTGCTTTACAAACATGAACGTTTCCAATGCGTCACACACATTTTTCACGGGCTGCTGGGACGATACGCTTTTGTCCCAATTCAATTCTTTCCCCCGATACGTGGCTGCCGAATGGATTTGTATCGCGACCAGGGCTGCACGATACGAGGAAAATATCGCGATAACGTTGTAGAATATCGCGATAACGATGTTACTTGCGATAAATAACCAGATATTAAAGTGTGCTCAGTTCTGCTGCTTTCAGTATTCTGCTAAAATACACATTGCTTGTTGAATTTAAAACAAATGAAATGAAATAATTTCTAACGTTCTTTTATTGAACAAATTGAACACTGAATTGAATATAAAGGCAGCACTAAAAAGGAATGACCGTTACATTTGAATGTGCAGTTTTCTACTCAGATTTTCTTTCCCCTAAAACAAATAATCTGTTTTGTGTCTGTAGCGATATGTCGCAGACTTTCGCGATGTGTATATTGCGCCGGTTGATATTGCGATGACGATAAAAAAAAAACAATATATTGTGCAGCCCTAATTGCACACTGCAACACAAGACGTATTTTGGGATTTTCTTTAGAACACTGATTGTTGTTCTTCACACGTCTGGCTCTTGATGGGATGTGATTGTCATTTTCCAGAGTGGCCCACAGTGAAGTTGAGTTGAGTTTTGACACCCTGACCTACAGTAAGTCCTCCACAAACTGAAGGAAAACACAGAACAAGCTCCGTCAGTCGGCACCGACTGCTGAACTTCACACCACGTCTGACAACACGCGAGTACGACACGGGTAGCAGCAGACTGAGACTGAGAGGCTCTATAGAAACCGCTGCAGTCAGCACGAGCAGACGCCACGGAGCGGCCGACAAAGGACCGGCTCGTTTCCACCAACTTGGCCCCCCTGCTACCAGCAGACAGTGCAGGGATACGGGGGGGGGGGGGGGGAGATCTAGAGTCACAGTGAGAGACACAAAGTGTCTCTGTTCTTTCTAGGGTTGGGTATGGTTTGTGTTTTTTCCGATACTGGTGCTAAATCTGTACTTTTAAAACGGTGCCGGTGCCTAAACGGTGCCTGAACCGATACTTTTTAAGAAAGTAAAAAAAAAAAAGAAGAAACAAGAAGGATAGGCCGACTAAACAACAGTCAGTGACATTTAAGAACACATTGTTTATTACTAAGGCCATATGGTCAAAATTGATTTAATAGTAATGTAATAACTATAACTTATAATACACAATAACTTATTTCACCAGTAAATTGCTGTTGAACGACAAAAACAACAACAACCAGATGGGAAAAGGGTATTTTACAATAACTTTGAATGCACCGCGAGGCTGTAGGTTACCAGTTTCAGTGAATGCACCGCGAGGCTGTAGGTTACCAGTTTCAGTGAATGCACCGCGAGGCTGTAGGCTACCAGTTTCAGTGAATGCACCGCGAGGCTGTAGGTTACCAGTTTCAGTGAATGCACCGCGAGGCTGCAGGTTACCAATTCCGGTGAATGCACCGCGAGGCTGTAGGCTACCAGTTTCAGTGAATGCACCGCGAGGCTGTAGGCTACCAGTTTCAGTGAATGCACCGCGAGACTGTAGGTTACCAGTTTCAGTGAACGCACCGTCTGTGTTTCTCCGACGTCGGCAGCTGCTGCGCTGCAGAGCAGACTGTTGATATACAGTCACACTTTACACTGTTTAACGTCACCTGTTGGCATGGTAACCGTGTTTAATCACGCTGCTAGCTAACGCTAGGCTAACGTTACCTGCTGTCGAGTGTAGTGGAAAGTCAGGCACCGAAATTTTCGTTGTTATTCGGTCTCGTTACTACCGTTCACGTCGGAACCGGGGACCTACTGGCACCGAGTTTCGGTACCCGACCCTAGTTCTTTCTGAAACCTGGAGCAGGAGAAGTTTCCCCTCTCCTTGATTTCATGTTGTTTATGGAGAAGAAGAACCAGGAAATGAGTCGAGAGGTGCACGTCTGGTTACGTCATAGGATCGGTACTAGGGCTGGCCGATACATAGAGAAAATCAAATATCACGATATTCTTCACCAAATACCTCGATGTCGATATTGCATGTTTGACTATTGGTGCTTTA
>CM042442.1:32548623-32553623 GCA_023631565.1 Gymnocephalus cernua | reverse complement strand
GTTTAAGTACAACACGGCCACGACTCAAATGATGTACCACTTAAACAAAGTGCATCCGACCCTGGTTAACGTCGATGGCGGTGCGTCCGACCCTGGTTAACGTCGGTGGCGGTGCGTCCGACCCTGGTTAACGTCGGTGGCGGTGCGTCCGACCCTGGTTAACGTCGGTGGCGGTGCGTCCGACCCTGGTTAACGTCGGTGGCGGTGCGTCCGACCCTGGTTAACGTCGGTGGCGGTGCGTCCGACCCTGGTTAATGTCGGTGGCGGTGCGTCCGACCCTGGTTAATGTCGGTGGCGGTGCGTCCGACCCTGGTTAACGTCGGTGGCGGTGCGTCCGACCCTGGTTAATGTCGGTGGCGGTGCGTCCGACCCTGGTTAACGTCGGTGGTGGTGCGTCCTGCTCTCAGTCTCAACCTAGCATCAACTCGCCGTTAGCACGGAGGAGCTGCGATGCTACAGCGAGCAGAGGAAATGACCCGAGGGATCTGAAGTTCATTGAGATGGATACTGGAACCAGCATTTCACATTCCATCACGACGTACCATCACCAGACTGGTAGAAACTCACTACAAACAACGGAATAAGGTTCCCCGCCCGGGCTGGCCAAGTTGGCGCGGAGGTAGCTACCTGCGTCCCGGCCGGCTGGTGTGTTCGGCGGCTGGACTGACGGTCAGTCAGATCTAAGTATTATTATGTTTTTGGTTAAGTTATTATTTAACATGATTCTTTTTATTTATTATTTTGGAACAAACGAGGGTCTCTGTTTAAGAAGGCCGGCTCGCAGCAGCAGGTTCCGCTGCTTCAGAGCACCGCAGTACATACATACATACATACATACATACATACATCGATAACAACAACAACATTAAATCAATAATTGATCATTAATTCTCCCGACAATCGACGAAGAAAATGCAATCAAATGCCCATCCCTAATTTGGCTGGTGGACAAGAAATCCCTCTACCTTCAGCATCTCTGCTCCAGATATGAACTCTGAAGAGAAAGAGAGGACACCCACCTGCAGACTGGTGACGGTGAAGTTGGCTATGAGGCGAATAACTTCGGGGTAGTTTTCTACTTTGACCAGCTCCCCCAGCTGGTAGTTGCTCTTCAGCCTCGCCAGCAGACGGCAGAACTCGTGGTAGTTATTCGGATCTGGCAAACACTGAAACACAAGACACGGCACATCGTCAAACAACCAGCTGGCAGCTTTCAACGGTAAGCTTTTCTTTCACTTTGTCCGTTTTCTTTCTCTGGTAGGACCAGGCTGGTCTGGACCATAGTCTGGTAGGACCAGGGTAGTCTGGACCAGAGTATGGTAGGACCAGGCTAGTCTGGTAGGACCAGGCTGGTCTGGACCATAGTCTGGTAGGACCAGGCTGGTCTGGACCAGAGTCTGGTAGGACCAGGCTGGTCTGGACCATAGTCTGGTAGGACCAGGCTGGTCTGGACCATAGTCTGGTAGGACCAGGCTGGTCTGGACCATAGTCTGGTAGGACCAGGCTGGTCTGGACCATAGTCTGGTAGGACCAGGCTGGTCTGGTAGGACCAGAGTCTGGTAGGACCAGGCTACTCTGGACCAGAGTCTGGTAGGACCAGAGTCTGGTAGGACCAGGCTACATCAGATGGTGACTAAGAAACCTGAATAAACTAACCCAGACCAGGAGAAATGTTTGTGTGACCGACCTGAGGGTTTGCTAGTATCCTCTTCACTCCGTCCACCAGATGTGAGAGAAACTTTGCTCGTTCTGCATTGTTGAAGAGAGACCTCCGGACGGAGGCTATCTGGACTAGACAAGACAACACCTGCACACACAAACACAAACACAGCACCCGGTCTCAAACAGGAGAACAGGAGCTCTAATTCTTTCATATGAAGGGCAGAAAAGTATCTGGATGGAAGGAAAAATATGAATGAATGAAAAATAAATGTCGATGTTGAAGAATACCGTAATTCTTGCCAGTAGATAAAACGTACGTATGTAATTTAAATGGGAAGTTTACCAGCACTGCATTACGTTGCCTTAAAACTCATATTATGTACTTTTTAAAGGTACAGTGGAGGATTCCTGTTGTTTCCATGACAACAAGACAAACTGGAGAAGGTGTCGATAGTTAGATCTGTTAGTTCTCTACACCTTCTTTGTTTTTATCTAGCGGCGCTCTCAGCAAAAAACAGAAGCATCAACTTCTTCTTGTCAAAAAAGATGCCAAGTGCGCTCATAGCCGTACACGTTATTCTACAAGAAGATCTTACTCACCAACGGGGAAAGGGACGGAGGGATGGAATGATATAAATTGAAGAAAAGCTGCAGCGTCGAGGAATCGAGAAACGCTGCAAGACAGAAATAAAACAGAAGAAGAAGAAGTCAGAACAAGTTTTAGAGTCACACAATGCACCAAATGTTGAAATCACGGCTGCAACTAACAGTTACTTCAATAATGAGAATCCATTGGTTGGTCCGGAAACGTCAGAAAATTATGAAAAATGCTGGTTCAGGTTGGTTCCCCGAGGATCCTCCAAGTTAGTGCTCATATTATTATTATTATTATGAGGGCGTGTCCTGGCAGTACCTAGGTAGGGACTACTAGCCAGTCAGAAGCAGAGTATGAGGGCGTGTCCTGACAGTACCTAGGTAAGGACTACTAGCCAGTCAGAAGCAGAGTATGAGGGCGTGTCCTGACAGTACCTAGGTAAGGACTACTAGCCAGTCAGAAGCAGAGTATGAGGGCGTGTCCTGGCAGTAGCTAGGTAAGGACTACTAGCCAGTCAGAAGCAGAGTATGAGGGCGTGTCCTGGCAGTAGCTAGGTAAGGACTACTAGCCAGTCAGAAGCAGAGTATGAGGGCGTGTCCTGACAGTAGCTAGATAAGGACTACTAGCCAGTCAGAAGCAGAGTATGAGGGCGTGTCCTGACAGTAGCTAGATAAGGACTACTAGCCAGTCAGAAGCAGAGTATGAGGGCGTGCCCTGACAGTAGCTAGGTAAGGACTACTAGCCAGTCAGAAGCAGAGTATGACAGTGCCATTCAGGGCTTAAACTATAATATTTTACAGACATGGAATATCTTTCAGGTCGTCTCCGTGCTCGCTGGCTGCAGCTACCTGATCTCCATGACGTGGGGATCTGTACGGTGCAGAGGTCGTCCGACGACTCGTCTGTGGAAGTTCCTATAAAGTCGTAGTTGAGGCAATTGTAGCTGAGTTTGAGCAGCTGCATCAGCAGACCGTGCTGAGACTCATCGTTCAGGTTCAGGTTCTTCCCCGAAGCCTGGAAACAAACACAGCCCAACATCAGACTTCTCTCAGATCTCATATTTTGACTTTGGATTAACGTGCGTTTAAGTTCAAGTTTGTGTTGCTAAGACGTTTTCTCCAGCTGGCTACGTTCAGTCACATCATCTTTACTCAAAACTTATGTTTTATTACTTCATAAACTGATCATCCACAGATTGTTTACAGCACAATATAACAATTAAGCTCTTACAGAACAAAAGGACAAAGGTCTGTTGAGAGGAATTCATTTAACCCTCCTGTTGTCTTCGGGTCAAATATAACCCGTTTACAAAAACTTTCTATAAATCAGAACTCTGACAGAAGAACGATGAAAAAAGTGACAAATGTTGGAGAAAGCTACAAAAACGTAGGAAAAACATCGACAAAAACATTTTTTTTAAAGCGCTGAAAAAAAAAAGTGACCTACATTTTTTTTTAAAAAATAAATCTAATAAAATCGGCAAAGGTCACAAAAACTTCGGGGAAAAAAACATCGAAAAATTTAAAAAAAAATTTAAAAAACGCTCAAAAAGTGAAAATTAAATTGGAAAAAATTGACAAAAACAAAACACATGAAAAACTTTGCCAAAAGTGACAAAAAAATATTATTAAACACAACCCAAAAATATAATTAAAGAATACCCCAAAAAGTGAAAAAGAAATTTTGTAATAAAATGTTGAGAAAAATGTAGAAAACGAAGAACAAAATGTTGAAATTTCGACCCAGAAAAACAGAAAGTTACAAAAACGAAGGAAAAACATCAACAAAAACCTTTTTTTTAAAAAAAGCGCTCAAAAAAAAGTGACCTAAAAAAATAGAAAAATAAAATAAAAAAAACATCGGCAAAGGTGACAAAAACTTCGGAAAAAAAACATCGAAAAAAAACACACGAAAATGTTAAAATTTAAAAAAAAAAAACGCTCAAAAAGTGAAAAAGAAATTGGAAAAAAATTGACAAAAAAAAAACACATCAAAAACTTTGCCAAAAGTGACAAAAATTATTTTTAAACACAACCCAAAAACGTAATTAAAAAATACCCCAAAAAGTGAAAAAGAAATTTTGTAATAAAATGTTGAGAAAAATGTAGAAAACGAAGTAAAAAATATTGAAATTTCGACCCAGAACAACAGAAAGTTGCAGGTCGAGGGGACGACAACACGAGGGTTAAAAGGTAAAGTAGCTTTTGATCAGCTGTTCTCTGATTTAAAGTCTCTAATGTCCTCTAACTTGGTATGTTTTATCATTGTTGGTGTGTTTGTAAGAACTGCTCACAATTGTTACTGTTTGTTCACTTTGTTTTGTCTTTAAAAAGAGAAAGAGAAAGGGAGAAAACAAAAGAAAAGTTAATATAGTTTTGTACAAACAAATACATAACAAAAAGGATCTTACTCTTTAACTCGAGGCCCAGACACGCCGACCGGCGGCCGACCGGCGGCCGACCGGCGGCGGTAAAGCCAGTCGGACTGATCAGTCTCCCCGAGTCGGTCCAGAAAGTTCCTCAGAACACACCGAAGAGACGAGGCGTAATGCGTCTCCGTAACAGCAGGCGGCGCTAATCTGGATTGTCGCCCAAAAGCTAAAACCGGCAGCTGATTGGACGAACGCGTCACGTGGGTCTGGCTGCTCCCCGACCATAACGGCGTCTCGTTCAGAACACGATCTCATATTCTACTAAAATAATTCACCGTGACGTGTTTCTGAAAACATGTTAAGGAGAAATCG
>CM042442.1:32536123-32543623 GCA_023631565.1 Gymnocephalus cernua | reverse complement strand
CTCACCCTCATCATCTCTAAGGGAGACGCCAGCCCCCCTCCTGAGGAAACCCATTTCGGCCACTTGTACCCTGGATCTCGTTCTTTCGGTCATGACCTCCAGCCTTCATGACCATAGGTGAGGGTAGGAACGAGAACTGACCGGTAGATCGAGAGCTTTGCCTTCTGGCTCAGCTCTCTTTTCGTCACAACGGTGCGATAAACTGAATGTAATACCGCCCCCCCGCTGCGCCGATTCTCCGACCAATCTCCCGCTCCATTGTCCCCTCACTCGCAAACAAGACCCCAAGGTACTTAAACTCCTTCACTTGGGGTAAGGACTCATTCCCTACCTGGAGAAGGCACAATCAACATAAAAATGAAAATACTTTTATTCCCTCTGCCATTAGATTCTTAAATACTGTTGACAGCTGCATAATAATAATAATAATAATAATAATAAATAAGCGCCAGGCATTCCAAACCTTTGTATTATTAGTTATTTAGTATTTACTTAGTATTATTATTGAAGAACACAAACAACGAAAATCACTAGTTAACGTAATTTAAATTTGCAAGAACTATAGACTAATACAATAACAGGCGTAAATGAACTGACAGCGTAAGTTGTACGACTTACAGTTCTCAAGGACGCACACACGCGATCTCAACTGGCTAGTTATCCTCCGGGCAGCAGCAGTCTTTCCTTTCTCTACCTTTTCCGCCCAGAGTGGCGCCCGTGCCCGCTCGCGGTGTGAAGCGCGTGTCCGTGCTATTCTCCGACACGCACTTTAACAATCACCGCTGACAGACGGCCTTTTAGTACAGCCCTATTTCTGGTACCGTGGCGGCAGATATTTTGCCATGGCGGGCCGCCACTACCAAATCAACATAGAGGAAACCCTGCAATAACCAGTCCCTCCAGAAAGTTTTTTTGTGATTGTTGTGGGCAAAGATCCTTGATTATGCGGCACGTTTTCTTAAAAAATGCGATGGGATATGCGGAATATTTATGCAATTTGATGCGATGAAATTGCGGGAACTTGCAAAAATTGCAGTTTGATGAAAAAGAGAAAAAAAGTGATTCCCCCCCAACACCGTGTTCTCACTAGGAGAAATTACATCACTTCATAACGTTCCCATGGCAACAGGGGAAAATGGCTGCTCTTGTGTAAAGTAAACGCAACATTTTTCATCTTTCTGCTGAGATATATGTGACTTTTTTGCAACAATGCGGGGATTATGAAATCATGCAAGACCCGCATATTTTGCGCGGAAATCGGCAATTTATGCGGTGAAAGTGCGGCGTATTTGAAAACAATGCGGCCCCCCGCATAAATATGCAGACTTTGGCTGATTATGCATTGAATTATGCGATCGCATAATCGTGTTTTTCTGGAGGGACTGATTAACAGTCTGCAGCTATGAGCTGAAAGACAAACTAGCACTTGGTCACTGCTGTTGTCGGAATAACTACGCAGACAGACGGACCCGGGATCCGAGCCGAGAGTTTTGTGATGCGTCGCACCTCTCGTACGTTTACATCGGATGCATTTGGCTGATAATACTTGAGTACTTCTCCTTCAGCACGCAGGAGTTTATGTTTATAGTGTTGTACGATCTGAGTTCTTCTCTGTGAATAACTGCGTACTCACGCTGCCTCTCTCCAGCAGCAGCTGACATTTGCTGAGACAGTCGGGGCTGTTGGTGAACTCCACCAGAGCTTTCTCCGCCTGGTGTCGGACGGTGGTGTCGGTAGTCTCGTACAGCTGCTTACACAGGATCTCCAGCTGGGCAAGGCCCTGAAAAAAACACAGAAAAAAAGACGTTAGACACAGTTAAGTTATCTACGGTCCCGTCTGACACAGACACAAGAAAACTTTCATGATCGTAAAAGAAGAAACAATCACACAAGAACACAAAGGGAACGTTGTGTTACACACAGACTGAAAACTGACAGAAAACTGACTAAAGACTGACAGAAAACTGACTATAATCTGACTGAAAACTGACTGAAATCTGACTGAAAACTGACTGAAATCTGACTATAAACTGACTGAAAACTGACTATAAACTGACTGAAAACTGACTATAAACTGACTGAAAACTGACTGAAAACTGACTATAAACTGACTGAAAACTGACTGAAAACTGACTGAAAACTGACTATAAACTGACTGAAAACTGACTGAAAACTGACTATAAACTGACTGAAAACTGACTGAAAACTGACTATAAACTGACTGAAAACTGACTATAAACTGACTGAAATCTGACTGAAAACTGACTAAAAACTGACTGAAAACTGACTGAAAACTGACTATAATCTGACAGAAAACTGAGTGAAAACTGACTATAAACTGACTGAAAAACAGATATAGATAAACAAGTGCAATCGTATTAGAGCTGAAACAATTAGCCGGAGAATAAGGGCCGTAACTTCTACGTAAAACTCATTTCATTATAAATTAAAGAGGGACAAGAGAAGTGAGTTAAAATGTAACTGTGATGGACGTTTCACTTTTTCTGCCATTTCATGAACTAAATGATTAAAAAACTTAAGCAAATTAATATATAACCAAGACAACAATCACTTAAAATTGAACATGCATGTTCTGCTTTTTTTTATTTATTTTTTTAAATCTCCAAATAAAACACGAGACGTCTCTTTTAACACAATCGTAAATGTGCACATTTGGGGCAGATTGTGAGACGTTTAAGCTCCTCTGTACATTTAATGCTCCGTGCATGTGGCAGGGCAGGAAAAACGCTGAGTCATGCACAGTCACAGTGAGATGCCAGTCACTGATAAATTCAAACGGAGGGGTCGACAGTTTAAAGATTAGAGGCGTTGGGGGATGTGGAGGTCTTCTCTTGGCTTTTGGTACACGTGTCGGTGCATTCACTGACTGACTGAAAACTGACAGAAAACTGACTATAAACTGACTATAAACTGACTGAAAACTGACTGAAAACTGACTATAAACTGACTATAAACTGACTGAAAACTGACTGAAAACTGACTATAAACTGACTGAAAACTGACAGAAAACTGACTGAAAACTGACTAAAAATGACTGAAAACTGACTATAAACTGACTATAAACTGACTGAAAACTGACTGAAAACTGACTGAAAACTGACTAAAAATGACTGAAAACTGACTATAAACTGACTATAGACTGACTGAAAACTGACTGAAAACTGACTATAAACTGACTGAAAACTGACTATAAACTGACAGAAAACTGACAGAAAACTGACTGAAAACTGACTATAAACTGACTATAAACTGACTATAAACTGAGTGAAAACTTGTGGGATGTGGAGGTCTTCTCTTGGTTTTTGGTACGCATGCCGATGCGTTCACTGTTTGGGGTACGGTATGTTTTTGGGAGAACGAGAGAGCGAGTGTTACATCATGTGAAACTCTGCTGGACTCAGATAAGAAGCGCGACCCGCCTGTATGAGCCATCTGCTGCGCCTGAAGAGACTCAGAAAACTGGATTTTAAAGTGGAAAGATTACAAACTGTTAGAGATAAATAAAAAAAAATAAAAATGAATGACGATGCAGTTTTTTTTAAACCAGCCCAGGGCGTAATCCAGTGTCCGAAATTAACTTTTTGACTCACCAGCCAAATTGGCGACGGGTAGATGAAATAATCCACCGCCGTGTTTTTACCGGACAATACATTAAAATAAAAAAATAAAAACGTTCTGGTTGGGGTTGCAAGTCATGCTGGTTTATCCTTAATTTCCATCGTGCTTTCTTTTAGAAAACTGACAGCCAAAAACGGCTCAGGTGCAGCACCTAAGACGTATAACGGCAGGTAAAACCCGGTCGTATATGTCTTGTGTTTTCTGTATGTGTGCGAGAGAGAATGTGTGTTTATGTCCCTGTAACTTGCTGCTGCAACAGTCATTTCACAGTTTGGGATTAATCAAGTCCATCCATCCACCCATTCATCCTTCCATCCACCCATCCATCCTTCCATCCACCCATCCATCCTTCCATCCACCCATCCATCCTTCCATCCACCCATCCATCCATCCATCCATCATCCACCCACCCACCCATCCATCCATCCATGGATAGATCCATCCATCCATCCATCCACCAACCTATCCATCCATCCATCCACCTACCTATCCACCTACCTATCCATCCATCCATCCATCCACCTACCTATCCATCCATCCATCTACTTACCTATCCATCCACCTACCTATCCATCCATCCACCCATCCACCTACCTATCCATCCATCCACCTACCTATCCATCCATCCACCCATCCACCTATCCATCATCCATCCATCCATCCATCCATCCAATATTGTTATCACTAAACTAGACATGAAAGAAACGTTGCTGTCATCTTTCATTACGTGATGCTTTGCATTACATTAAGTCTAATAAAAAAACTGATAATATTAAAAGGGTGGTTGAAAATTATGACCTTATTCAAGAATATGTATTGTTTTTCTCTCCTCTCCCTTTCTTTGCTCTCTCTACGACAGACACACACACACACGTTTATTTGTCCGTTTGGTTAAGTCTAGTTTCCACCTTTCTCTTGTATTGCATCATATGTGTTTTCATGTTGTATTGCACTATAAACAAATTAAAAAGAAGCATATATTTTACAACCAGATCACAATGTGACAAACCAACATGATAAAGCTTGTTTGGATCAGATCCAGAGAAACTCAGAGTCAATGTCAGAGACGCTGCAGCTTTCTGCATCTTAGCATTGACGCTAAAGCCACACACACACACACACACACACACACACACACACACACACCTCAGCGTCTTATAAAATCACTCTGGCATCTACGCTAGGGATGCACGATATGAGGAAAATATGCAGTAACGTGGTTGAATGTCAACGATAACGATGAACTGTATGTTTATGGGAAATGGAAATGTAGGATCGAGTGATTTCAAACTTTCGTGAAGTCAGGATTTCTGCACCTCTGCTGCTCCAAAATACGCACATCTAGCCTAAGTCTCCCACACAGCCAGGAAAACACTGCCTGCTGCTGCTTCAGGTCACACGGTACTTTATCTATGTTCACACACTGTACTGAGTTTTTGGTGTCTGTGTATTATCTGTTGTATGTATATTGCTATCAGGCTCTGAAAAGATAGTAGCAGCTTGTTTGGGGGTTCCCCATTTCACACGGCCAACATACAATCACTGTACCTTCTGAAATTGTGTTTGATGATATAAATGAAATAAAGGAAACGTTGAATAAACTCCAATAGCATTTGTACAATCCGTTGTACAGCAACATCATTTTTAACCTAATCTTACTTTAACTTAAATATTGATTTCTTGCACTTTAGCTCTGTTACCTGATGCACTTATTGGCTTGTTTTCTCTCCGTCTTACTCTTATTTTTTGTACCTTAAATCCGACTGTGAGCAACTGCAACTTCACGATTTCCCTGAGGGGATCAATAAAGTATTCTGATTGTGATTAATAACTAGCTGTAGCTGCATTCAAAGCTACGTAACACCACACGCTACAACAATAACAACGGAGCACCACGTCAGCTTTGAGACAAAAACACAGAAAGGTCTTTCTTGGGACATTATTGTTGTTTTGTTCAATTATTTTTTTTTATATAAAGTTATATTTTACTTTTTTTCGGCCCAGTTTCTATTTTTTATTGCGCATTTACTGTTAATATATATATATATATATATATATATATATATATATATATATATATATAGTTATTATTTTCTGTACTGTTTTTAACTGTTTCTATTTTTATTTTTTATAGCTTGTTCTTTTATACTATTTTTATTTCTTTGTATTTAAATTTCACTCTTCTTGATATTTATTTAACTGTTTTTATTTTTTATTCTTTTTTCATCCCTTGTTCTTCTTCTGTTTATTTCTATTTTAAATTCATTCTTTTTTTAATTTTTACTGTTTTTATTGCTTATTTATTTCTTTTTATTTGTTTCCATATTTATTTCTTCATGATTTATTTCTATTTTAATTGTTTTTATTGTTCTTTATTTACTGTTTTTTTATTTACAATTTTACTCTTGTGAAGCATCTATTCTAGCTCTATTAAATAAACTTATTATTATGATTATTATTATTATGAGTTATGTATATCCGTATCTGAGTCTGGATGTTATGGCAGTTTAAGCTGCTAGCCCAAATAATCCGCTGCTAGCTAGCTAGCCTCAAAGCTACATAACACCACGAGCTACAACAATAACAACAACGGAGCATCACGTCAGCTTTGAGACAAAAACACAAAAACACAGAACTTTCTCGGGACATGACGGGACGAGACATGGAAGAACTACAGAATAATCCAGAATAAAAGTCCAAGCCTCTCCCTCCCTCCCTCCCTCTCCCTCCCTCTCTCTCTGTCTGGCAGTTATTCCCGAAACATGTGTCCAGTCCACACCACGCTTAGTTACGCACATAAACAACACAGGTGTAGCAACCCCGGTGCCTTTAATGTTAATATAACTCAACGTTTGTTGAATGGTGGAGGCAGC
This sequence comes from Gymnocephalus cernua, assembly GCA_023631565.1. Taxonomy (NCBI): domain Eukaryota; kingdom Metazoa; phylum Chordata; class Actinopteri; order Perciformes; family Percidae; genus Gymnocephalus; species Gymnocephalus cernua. The sequence continues at coordinate 32,537,111 of CM042442.1, read as the reverse complement.
CAGGGGGGGCATGACGCCGGGGGGGTGAGGGGGGGTTCTCCAGACAAACAGTTAAACATCATGTTTTCAAACGGGGGCTCGCGCGGGAGCCGTTGACGTCTGGGGCTGAAGCTAACGTTAGCTTAGCATCGAAAAAGGGGGTCGGCCCAACCGTTCCGTGTTTTATTGTTTACTTCAGGGAAACGCGCCGATAAGACACGACGTTACACCGGCGGTGCTGTACACTCAACCGGCACCGCCACCGGGGGTTATACGGGGAACAACCGAGAGGCTCACCGGCTTTTGTTGTCGTCCCGGAGCCTTGTAATCACCCCTCGGAAGCTAGCTAGCTAGCACGCAAGCTAGCGCTACAGCCCGAGCAATGACAGCAGGCCACAAGTCAACACAGGCCGGCCACATCCTTCCTTTCTTTCTTCTACCGCCGACAGCACGTCAACGGCCGCACACACGCTCCGTGCCGGGAACACGCGCACCCGAATCCGCCTTCCCACTCATTTACACGCTCGTGGATAAATTGTCGGTTGCAAAAAACATGAAACCTCTGCTTACCTGCACATGATCCGCCATTTTTCTCCATTTCATGCACCTCTCACTCCCCCGCTTATGGGTATGGAAAGAGACAACAGCGCCCCTGCTGGCGACTCCACGCTACTGCACCCACTCGTTTAATTTTTTTTAAACGATTATATAAATATGAATGAATTGGAGAGTCAAATAATGAATAATGAGTAAATGAAATAAATTATAAAATTATATAAAATATGTGTAATTTCAAACAAAATGATATGTATGTGTTACATACTGTGTATAAATAAAATAATAAAATATTACTGTGGAGATTTTAGAAAACAGGCATTATGTTTAAGGTTGATGATCAGGATCTGATTTGTCGTTTAAATGAAATGAAGAAAGCAGATGTGTTTTGTGTTATATTTTCCTTTGTATCATTCTTTCAGAAAGACATGAAATCTTGCATCATTGTGATCAG
>CM042442.1:32506123-32528623 GCA_023631565.1 Gymnocephalus cernua | reverse complement strand
AATAAATGTGTGATTTACATCTGCTGATTGCGAGCTGTTCAGGAAGATATCTTCAAATTGGTCTGTGTAAGTGACGTGCATATTTATGTAAATCATTTCGGTGACCATGGTAACATGTATGTGCATCAGCGGGGGTGCTGAGATTTCCTCGGATTAATCAGGAGCCGTTTAAAGTGCGGCCTGCTGAGCTTCTGTCCTCCGCCGTTTGACAGGTGGCTAACCTCCGGCTGTCCTCCGGTCTAATCTGACCCACAAAGCGTTTCTATATCAGAACATTTGGGTTCCTTTCAACTAAATTGTCAAAAAAAATATGTGGATGGTTCCTTACAACCGTTACTCTTCACAAGTAAAATAAAGGATCAGCTCAGTACTTTCATTGAATTTGGATGTTTTATTCAATTTTATTAGCCTAGAAATCTAGACGCACCCTAGCGGGAACTCTCCGTTGGCTTGCGAGCTGGAAAAACCAAACTCTGGCCGGGCCAATCACATCGTGTATAGAGTCGGTGGGCGGGGCTTATGGCTGCTGCTGCTGGCGAACAGCGGTCTTCTGGAAGACTTGGAGTTCAGCTGCAACACTGCACATGGCGGCGCGATCAGTCGCAGCGGCCACTCTCTGTCCCAACAACGCGGTGTTTTGTTCGTTTAAGACATGTTTGTCCAAATGTTTTACGTGTATGTCTCGTCTGAAACCGAAGTACAGTCGACAGGCTCTGCTAGACATCAACAGAAAGAAAATTCGCAACGTTCTGGACTCTTTTGCAACGGAGACGCTGAGAGCGCTGGGGTTACCGCGGCCTGCTACAGCACCGGTCTCTCCCGCGACGCCCACCCCGGAAAGGAAGCGCCGAAAACGGTGTGCGAGGAACCGGAAGCGGGGGAAACGGGGAGGCATCCGTAGCAGGCTAACGGCTAGCCCTTTTCGTCCAGCCATACCGTCCATTCTCCTGGCAAATGTAAGATCACTAGACAACAAAATGGATTACATACAACTACTGAGGGCAGCAAACCGGACAGTGAGTAACTGCTGTGTGTACATTTTCACTGAAACCTGGCTAACCGACAACATTCCTGACTCTGCCATAAAACTGGAACAGTTAGCATGCTACCGAGCAGACAGGGCCCTCATAGACGGAGGTAAAACGCGAGGCGGAGGGGTCTGTGTTTACATCCAGAATGAATGGTGCCGAGACGCTGTGGTAGTGTGCAAACACTGCTCACCACTGGTGGAGTTTATGGTCATAAAGTGCCGACCATTCTATTTGCCTCGGGAGCTCAACGCGATACTGCTAGTTGCGGTATATTTACCTCCCACCAACAACAGCAACGATAGGAAGGAGGCACTGAATGAACTGTATCAGGCCATCAGTGAACAACAAACAGCACACCCGGACGGTTTCATCATCCTTGCAGGAGATTTTAATCATGCGGATCTTAAAACTGTTCTCCCAAAGTTTAAACAGCATGTACACTTTCCAACACGAGGAGAAAACACATTGGACTTGGTCTACACACAGGAAAAGGGGGCTTACAAAGCCACCCCCCTCCCCCACATCGGCACCTCTGATCACCTCACTGTTATGCTAATGCCAGCATATAAGCAGAAAGTGAAAGTCACCAAACCTGTTAGGAAAGAGGTAAGGGTGTGGCCACAGGAGGCCACCTCTGCCCTTCAAGACTGTTTTGAATCAACGGACTGGGAAATGTTCAAGGAAGCAGCCACCTACAACAACATCACAGACATCGAGGAGTACACAGACACTGTGAGCTCATACATCACCAAATGCATTGATGATGTCACACAAAAGAAAAGCATCACAATTCGAGCCAACCGGAAGCCATGGATGACAGGAGCTGTCGACAGGCTGCGGATTGCCAGGGACGAGGCCTTCTGGGGCAGAGCTAAGGATGAAGCAGGCCTGAGAACAGCGAGAGTCAACCTGACCCGTGGCATCAAGAAAGCGAAACAGGACTACACACACAAGATACACACACACTTCAAGGACAGCAAGGACGCACGGAGCCTATGGCAAGGCATCCAGGCTATTACAGACTACAAGCCTGCAGCACATAGCTGTGAGAGCGACACCACTCTGCTAAACAACCTGAACAGCTTCTTCGCAAGATTTGAAGCACAGAACAACACACGCCCACAGAAAACACCACCACCTCCACACGACCAGCCCCTGTGCCTGTCTGCTGCCAGCGTGAAGATGTTACTCTCTGCCATCAACGCCCGGAAAGCAGCGGGTCCAGACAACATCCCTGGTAGGGTGCTGAAAGACCAATCCAATCCAATCCACCTTTATTTATAAAGCACTTTAAAAACAACACTGTCGACCAAAGTGCTGAACACAGTCTCTAAATAAATAAGAACATACAACAAAAGCACAACAAAAATAAAAACAATAGATAATAAAATAAATGCAACAATATTACAAAGCTGAAAAAAGTCAACCCTCAAACTGAGTTAAACGCCAATGAAAATAAATGAGTTTTTAAACGAGATTTAAAAACAGGAAGAGACTCAGCCAGCCTGATGTGTAAAGGCAGCTCATTCCAGAGTCTTGGAGCTGCCACTGCAAACGCGCGGTCACCTCTGGTTTTGCGTTTGGTCTTAGGGACGACCAGCAGTGCCTGGTCAGCCGACCGGAGCGATCGACCCGGAATGTATGGCACGAGCAGATCAGACAGGTATTGAGGGGCCAGGCCATGCAGACATTTAAAAACAAATAAAAGAATTTTAAAATCAGTGCGATAGTGCACAGGGAGCCAGTGGAGGGATCGGAGAATGGGTGAGATATGGTCAAATTTTCGAGTTCCAGTTAGAAGACGAGCAGCTGCATTTTGGACTAGTTGTAATCGTGCCATCAGTGATTTACTAAGACCGGAGTACAGTGCATTGCAATAATCTAAACGAGTGGTAATAAAAGCATGGATTAAAATTTCAAAGTCATGACGAGATAAAACCGGTTTTACTTTGGCCAGTTGCCTGAGCTGGAAGAAGCTGGTCTTCACCACTGCACTAATCTGGGCATCAAGTTTTAAACGACCGTCCAACTTGACTCCCAGGTCAGTAACCACAGGGCTGATGTCACTGGTCAAACAACCTAGGTCAACAGGAACTGCAGCAGTTGAGTCATTTGGACCAAATAACACCAACTCAGTTTTACTGTCATTTAAATACAAAAAATTTGTAGCCATCCATGCTTTCACTTCTGCGCAGAGGAGCTAAAGGATGTCTTCACAGACATCTTTAACACCTCCCTGAGGCAAGCCATTGTCCCATCATGCTTCAAGACTGCCAAAGAAATCATCCCCAGCCTGCTTCAATGACTACCGCCCTGTGGCACTGACACCCATCATCATGAAGTGCTTTGAACGACTAGTCATGTCACATATCAAATCCACCCTGCCTACCACCCTGGACCCATACCAGTTCGCATACAGGGCGAAACGATCCACAGAGGATGCAATCTGCTCTGCCCTCCACCCAGCACTCACTCACCTGGACAAGAAAGACTCATATGTGAGAATGCTGTTCATAGACTTCAGTTCAGCGTTCAACACCATAATTCCACAACAACTCATCTACAAACTGGACAGACTGGGACTCAGCCCCTCCCTCTGCAACTGGCTGCTGGATTTCCTCAGCCAGAGGCCTCAAGCTGTGCGTGTGGGCAACAATGTCTCACACAGCATCACCCTGAGCACGGGGGCTCCACAAGGCTGTGTGCTCAGTCCGCTGCTCTTCACCCTGCTGACACATGACTGCACACCTACCTACAGCTCCAACCACCTTGTGAAGTTTGCGGACGACACAACACTGGTGGGGCTCATCACCAAGGGCGATGAGACCCACTACAGGAAAGAGGTTGAGCTCCTGACCACGTGGTGCAGAGACAACAACCTCCTGCTAAATGTTAGCAAGACCAAGGAGGTTATTGTCAGCTTCCAGAGAGGCCACACCGGTCTCCCCCCATTGACCATCGACGGCGCTGCTGTAGAGAGGGTGAGCAGCACCAAGTTCCTGGGGGTGCACATCAGTGAGGACCTCTCCTGGACAACCAACACTGCATCACTGGCCAAGAAAGCACAACAGCGCCTCTACTTCCTGCGCAAACTCAAGCGGGCAGGGGCTCCACCACCCATCCTGACCACATTCTACAGGGGAACCATTGAAAGCATCCTTTCCAGCTGCATCACTGTGTGGGGTGGTAGCTGCACTGACTACAACAGAAAAGCTCTACAACGCATTGTGAGAACAGCTGAGAGGATAGTTGGTACGCCACTCCCCTCCCTGCAAGACATCTACACCACCCGCCTCACACGAAAAGCCATCACAATTGTCAACGATGCAACCCACCCCGCACACTGCCTGTTCAGCCTCCTGCCCTCCGGAAAGAGATACAGAAGTCTCCGCTCCCGCACTACCAGGCTCACCAACAGCTTCATCCACCAAGCGGTGAGACTGCAAAAACTCTCTCCCCTCCCGGCTCCCAGCCAGCAGAACCACCAGGCTGGCAGGAGTATAGGAAGACAGTCTGGACTATACCCATCCCCCCCCATCCCCCCTCAACCCCCACCCACACACACTCCCCAACAAGGAAACAACAAAAAACCCTGAACTAAGAACTGTTAACACTCCTGACTGAAAACTCTTGACCTCTGCACTGCAAATTGCACACACCTGCTGCTACATATATTTATTTTTTAGTACTTAGTATTTACTTACCGTTATTATTCAATATTACTATTACATTGCATTGAAATTTGCACACACCTGCTGCTGTACATATATACATTTTAGTATTCAGAATTTATTTACCATTATTTATTATATTATATTACTACTACTGCTGCTACTTCATATATGTTTATATGTTCACTGTAGAATAGGGAAATGTCTGTCTATCTGTTGTCTGTGCACTTTATGTTTCACCGTGGGAGAGTGAGAAACGTACTCTCGATTCCTTGTATGTCTTGACATGTAAGTAATTGACAATAAAGCCTCTTTAAACTTTTATACTTTATACTTCTTTGAGAAAAGAACAAAGAATGGCACTGAAGTCATTCTTAAAAAAGGAAGACGTGTTCGGAGTTTAAAGATGAATCTATCAACTAGCTCCGCCCCCTTCTTCGTTGCTCTGGTTGGTTGTAGCGCTATCCTATTGGTGCAGAGGGAATTTGAAAGACAACCGTTTATCCCGTCCCTCGGATAACGCCCAGCCAATGGGGAGTTCCCAGACCCAACATCTGGATGTGGGTCAGACCCAACATCTGGATGTGGGTCTGGCTTGTCAGGCTACAATTTTATAGCATTTGGAGAAAAAAATTATAAAAGAACGTTGAATAGAGTGACAAAAAAGTAGAAAATAGCTTCAAAAATGTGGTGGAAAATGACAAAAAAAACATCAATAAAGCGCAGGAAAAATGTGACAAAAACATCGCTAAGAAGTGACAAAAAAAACGTGTGAAAAACTTTGCGGAACAGCGACAGCAGTGTTGAAAGACGACCACAACGTTGGAAAAAAAAAGAAGTAAAATTTCGACCCAGAAAAATAAAAAAGTTGCTGCAGGTCGACGGGACGACAACACGAGGGTTAAACCTGCGCTTTATAAATACATGAATACGTACGGCAACATGTGACACAAAGAAATCTGTCATTAATTTGCAATTGTTGAGTTAAAGTGCGAGGAACTGTCTGCAGAATGATTCACGTTCCTGGTGGAAATCAGATTCAAGCTGAAATCAAGCGGCGACGCTTCCTTTAATAGCTTGGTCTTGTATGAAAACAAAGGTATGTGTAAAGGCTTCAGGGTCCTACGTGTTACTGTAGGTCTAGTTTAATATGCAACTTCATTTTATAGCTACAACATATGTAGTAGGGGGTCGCTGCTCTGTCTCTCTCAGTTAGGGGGTCCTTGGCTTAAAGCTCCCATATTCTGCTCATTTTCAAGTTGATAATTGTATGTTAAGGTTGTACCAGAATATGTTTACATGGTTTAATATATTGTTGTTGTACAGCACATCTCTCTCTCACTGCTGCAGCTCCTCTTTTCACCTTGTGTTCAGGTCTCTGTTTTAGCTACAGAGTGAATCATCTTTCCTTCTGTACTATCTTTGATTCCACTCTGCACATGCTCAGTAGCTCAGATGGTAGATCATGTCAGTTAGCTCCATAGACAGTAAAAGAAAGGTTGTTTCTCCAACTTTGGTCAGTTACAAGGCAGGATTAGCCGGGAGACTTCTTCTAAAGGAGGGCGCACATGGAAGTACTTCTTTTGGAGATTATGGTGAACTTGTGTGTGTTGTAGCAGTTCTTTGCCATTGAGAACAAGCTAGCATGCTAGCGCTAGCATGCTAACGGTTGTGTTTAGCCCGTCGTTTCGGCTAGTTACGTAACAAGCCGTGCAGATTTTGACCAGCTCACCCAGAGACTGAAGACGGATGTTTTTTTCCCAAGTTTCTATGTGTGTAGAAGCACCAGAGACACAAAATAACACCCCAAATCCCAGAAAAAGTGATTTTTTCATAATATGGACACCCACGATCAAAAGTATCAAATCTGACAAACGTATGCATCAACTTCCAAGCTGTTCCAGAAGAAATGTCCTGAACGTAACTTCTGTGGAGCACCTTTGCTCTTTGTAACATGCACGGATGGAAGCGTTGGACCAGCAGCGAGCGTGAGATGTGTTTACCCCGTAACGGAGCCAGGATGGAGACAGGTTTTAAAAAGCAGCGAGCCTAATGTGTTAGTCCATTATGAACGTTTGCTCAGTTTTTTTCTCTGTTAACCATTGTGTTGTCTTCCCATCAAACTTTTGAAAATTAACTTATTTATTGGTGCTCTTTCTGATGTTTTTGTTGCTCTTTTCGATGCTTTTAAAAAAAATTCATGGTCAATAAATCTAATTTAAATTACAATATACTTCATTTTTTAGTTTAAAAAAGCAGAAATTATGAATTATTTTGACTAATAGTTAAGATGAGAGGATGTTGAGCGGATCACAGTCAGGTTTATGTCAAAGTTTAGTCAGGAGAGAGACATTACATTTTTCTTATATGCTATAAAATTTAATAAAACAGCCACAATTAAAAGGAAGTAACATTCATTTTACCTGCGAAGAATGTTGTATGGCTTCCATATACCGTACATCCATGCATCCAAGTTATTTCTGGGCAATTTGGTTGAAAGAAACCCATATTTCAGAAATATTTTTTGTTTTAAACGGATCAAATTTGATCCAAGGACAACACAAAGGTTAACTTAAGTCCGATGACTAAAATCCTTCATCCGGTTCAAATATAGAGTTAAAAAACGGGATGGATTGGAACAGCAACGAGCTGTAAACAGCCAGGATGGAAACAGGCTTGAAAGCAGAAAGGCTTTCGTGTGAGTCCATTATCAGCTGGCACAGCCCAGCAGGCAGCAGGGTCCTCCCCAAAAGCCACATGGCAGGCAGAGGATGGGAGGCAAGGTCTTCATTACAGAAAAATAACTGTAATAACGGTTTGTGCTATCTAAAGTAGCCTCACATTGCCAGACGTTCCTCCTCCACAGCGCTGTGGAGGAAGGTCTGGCTAGTCTACACAGCATTCCTGGATGGGAGAACAACATGCTCTGGTTTATTGGCATTTCTTTACACTAATCACAATTATCTTGGGCAGTGCCAAGCGCCGGACGGAGCCACGGTGCCTCTGATAAATAGTCTCAGGAAGGAACTTGTTTTGGTGGAACATGTGTACGTTCAAAAGTAGTTTTAGTCGTGCAACAGAAAACTCAGATTGGACAGATAGTCTAGCTAGCTGTCTGGATTTACCCTGCATATCTATATGTGTGTGTGTGTGTGTGTGTGCATGTGTGTGAGACAGAAAGATTGTGTGTGAAGGTCTATCTATGCCGTCCTAATATAGGATTCCTATCACTAAATCACTACATTTGAATGGTTCTGTAATCTTAAGATAAGATTGTTTGTTTTTTTGTTGCAGTATTGAAACATGTCATCCTAAACTGAGATAAGATTATAAGGATTTCAGACTCAGAAGTTGCTGTAATGAAGCCCCAAGAACACTTTTTCACAGAATATTCTCACACATTTCCTGAATGATTTCTCTGCAGGCTGCAGGATTCTTGGCTGTGGCAGACTGGCCACAGCTAACCACAGCGTTTCCTCCAGCCAGGGGAGAATTATCCTCTCTCCAGAGATGCATTAGTGTGCTCGCTTGGCACCTCCCTGTGGAGCCGAGTCAAAGGGTTCATGTTTGGATGATAGCAACTACAATATTCAAGACCATTCAACAACATAGTAATGAAATAGACAAACCAAATAAACACGTATAAATGCACCATAAGCCCGTCATACACGTCTCTCCCCAGCATATAGCTTCCTAGGAGCGCTCCATAAAGTTCAGGTACTTTTCCCATTTTCTACTATACACATCCTATGTCGAGTCATTCTTCGAGTCAAATTTGCAAATCGAGTCTGACTCGAGTCCCCCAACCTCTGATAAACCGTAAACAGGAGTGTTTGTCCCTGAGTCTTTCTTGCCGGTGAAAGAGGAACAAACCGGCTGCAGCAGAGTCAAGCCCGTCACCACGGAGAGGTGACACTTACTAGTTACTGTAATGCCCCCCCCCCCCCCCCCCCACTCCCCCAGGTCTGACGGCTGATGTAAGGTATTGTTGTGGAGCTGTCAGAGCTTATCAAAATGTGACAGTCGTGGAGAAATGGCAGGAAGTGTTTCAGGGCTATGAACACCGCCAGGAGCTCTAAGTAATTTGTTTTGGCGAAGCGGAGCCGTGATGGCCATTTGCCGTTTGCTGCCTTTCTGTACACAGCCCGAAGCCCGTCACACTGTTGTGACAACTGTCCTCGGAGACGTTTTCCTTCCAGCAGAGCGGCCACACTGAAAATAACACTGCGGTCAGAGGAAACCAGACGTCACACATCAGGACTTTGTTTCCAAATGAACAAATGGATCTGTGATCATTAGTAGAGAGGGCCACATGTACTAACGCTTTTGCGCACACTTCAGGCGTATTTGTTTCGCAACATGCGCATAAAAGCATGGCGAGGTATGTACAGACAGGCCGCACTGAGGTAAAAGTGCAGACTGCCTGTCGCAGGAACTGACAATGGCAAATTGTGCTTTTACGGGTCATGCATATGCATTCACGGGAGGGTGAAAGGCAAAGTGGGAGTTTCCCATAAAGAGATGGGAGGGGAAGCGTAAAGTGAACTAAGCCGAATAGCTTAGTGCAGGCGCTAATGGAACCAAAGGTGTATCTCGTAAATTACCCCACTATTAATGCCTGGAATGGTACCAAACTTCTACAGTAGTACAAATAGGTGTTGTACTTATAAAACGAGGCATTAGAAAGTTTGTAAGTGCACCAGGAGTTTATTTAAATAACACTTGCCTGATGGCTTCTCCTCTCTGCTGCTAGCGCTGCTAGCTAACTAGCTAGCTAGCTCTGCGATTCTCCTCCATTGTAGCTCCTCGTCCGTGTATTCAGGTTCGAATAGGTACGGGCAACCTTCGAAATTGAGCCACTCATCGTCGCGTTCGATGCTAACTTCAAACTCTGCCATTTTGTTGATCTCTTCTTCTGTTCTCTCGCTTCACTACTTTACCGGTAGTCTCTTCTGGCAACACATGTTGTGCTCTGTGCGGGATCTCGTGGGATCACCCAGCGTTGCTGAAAAAGTTTTTTGGTATATCCAAAGTTTTTAATTATTCAGTTTTTACAACTTAGTGTTAACTAATAATTGTTGCAAACTGGTAATACCAACAAAATATTAGACATTCCTAGAACTAGGCGTCTTATCCACTACTGTCACATCCACTCAATTCTGCAGACTTGCATTCATGGTGCTAGCTCACAGCCAGGAAATATCAATGTTACTTGATTAGTAGATTCATAATTATGAATTTATTCTACAAAGCTGGGCTGGTTTTGACTAATTGGCCATTGGGCCAGTGTTGACTGACCAATGGGCTGGTTTTGACTGACCAATGGACTGGTGTTGACTGACCATTGGACTGGTTTTGACTGACCAATGGGCTGGTGTTGACTGACCAATGGACTGGTTTTGACTGACCAGTGGGCGGGTTTTGACTGACCAATGGGCTGGTGTTGACTGACCATTGGACTGGTGTTGACTGACCATTGGGCTGGTTTTGTCATACAAACCTGGCAACCCTGACTGATGTCTGAAACAAGCAGCATGCACAGCCATCGCACCAACTTCTGCTGAACCTCCTACAGAGGATTCAATGATTCCCTCTTTTCACACCCAAAGGTAATATTCCTTCACAGTGAGGTGTTCTTTAAATACGACTTCTTGTAATTGTGCATCTCTGTGGGGGATTTTAAGAATCATTACAGCAATTAAGTTTCTCCTGGATCACACCTGCGTTATTGTGTCTTTATGGGCGTTTTTTCTGTTCAGAGTTTTGTCAAGAAGTTTATTTTAAGCCGTGCCAGCGGCGAGGCTGCGGGGCAGAGGTTTCTACACAGCGCTCAGAGGCTTTGGGAGGAACTGAGGCTGGGAAATAAACATGGAATCAAATTTTAAGCAAGGTGAAAGTTGAAGTGAGGTGGGTTGAATATTATTTTACATCCAGTTTGTGGGATTGTTTCTCTAAAAGTGGACATATTATGCTTTTCCACATTTTCTGTCATCTACTGTAGAGTCTTTTACCAACTCCTACATTAGATCCAATGAGGTGGGACCAGGGAAGAACTTAATAATCAATGTCCACAATCTGTCTGCATTTCAGTGCTATGACCCATTTATTTTCTTTTTGCACACTAATCTAACAATGACACGCAAACCTGACACGGTGAAAAGCTGTCTGCTTTTCCCCCCTAGCCACACACCTGTGTATACCTAGCTGTTAATTACCTGTATGCCTTCCCAAAGGCAATGCTCCACCCAGTGCTCAAACATAAATTAATTAATTAGCATAACCAACATGGTATATTGTGACGGCCCTGGGCCTGTCGGACATGTGTGTGGTTTGTCTTGTCATCTTACAGGTGGAGCAGGGAAAATGATGAGCTGAGTGGGAGCACCTGGCAGGTCCTCCCAGGCTATTCAACCCCACCTGCACCGAGTTCAGACCCCCGCGCATTCTCCTGACTGCACATCATCATGTTTTTCCTTGTTTGAAGTTATTGCCTTTGTTAAATAAATGTCACGTTATTATTGTTAAGTTGTTGTGCATCTCTCTTTTTGTTGTGGCCTGAGCCGGTCGTAACAATATAAAAAAAACAAAGTTGTGTAATGGCTCCAACATCTACAATGTTATAATGTCGGATGTTCATGTTACACCTGGCCAACACTTTAAATAACGAGGAAAACGTATTTCAGAGAAATCTTCCGTGAGCTAAAATGTTTAGATTTCCAACTTTTCTGAACGCTGTTGTTTCTACTCTCGGCTAAATGTTACGCAACTAAGTTTTTTTTTTTGGCGGAAACGTGTGTTTTATGTTGTTTGTTGTTGCTCAAAGCAAGCCTCATTAGCCTCCTGTTGTCCTTTTCATTTTTTTTTATATCAGAAATATGGGACGTCGTAAGAACTTTGGGAAAAATGTTGGAAAAAAACAAGCAAAAACGACGAAATGTTTTTTAAAAACACCAGAACAAAACATCAAACAGTTGGAAAAAAACGCCGGCAAAAGCGACAAAATGTCCATAAAAAGGAATACAAACATTAGAAAGAGCTATAAAAATGTGGAAAAAAAGTGACGAAAACACACAAAAAGACGTACAAAATTTAAAAAGCAACAAAAACGTTGAGATAGGGACAACAAAAAATGTTTTTTTTTATGTTTGACGGGAAGACATCTCAAGGGGTAAGTACAGCCTGGAAGAGCTGCTCTCTTGGCTGTAGACTGTTAATTGTGGTGCAGTACTGCGGTTGATTAGCTGTTTGATATTTAGTGTTTGTATCACATGTAGAGCCTGAAGGTCTGTGAGTCAACGGGGCAGAAAGCTTAAATTTATTAGATTAACTCTGACTCCTGGGACACCGCTGCCCTAAACCTCATTAATTAAAACCTTGGACTGGAAGAAATGAAAACATTATTTTTTTATTCATGTTTAACATGCTTAAATAAGCCATCTAACCAATTATGTGTTTATGTGTTTATACCCTGCTTTCCCAAAATGGCTTTCATCCCATTTCCATCCCAGCTGGGTCTGGCTCCTGGCTATATCACAAACCTGTCAGACGGAGTGAAGCCTGCTCTCTGCAGGCACGGCCCCTTGGTCCTGGCTTTTGTTTTGGTACACATCAAACATTCACTCTCACACACACACACACACACACACACACACACGCACACGCACACACACACACACACACACAAAAAGACGTAAATCTAGTAACCTTGTGGCGAGAACGTCAGAACACTGATTTAACCTGTTGTAGACTTTGGAAATAATCAGCTCAATCTTGAAAGTAAATATATATACATCACATATACAGCGGTGGAAGAAGTATTCAGATCATCTACTCCAGTAAAGGTACTGATACCACACTGTAAAAATACTCGGTTACAAGTAAAAGTCCTAGTTGAGGGTTATGGGTTAGTGTTAGGGTATTAGGGTTAGGGTTAGTTAAGGGTTAGTGTTAGGGTATTAGGGTTAGGGTTAGTTAAGGGTTAGGGTTAGGGTATTAGGGTTAGGGTTAGTTAAGGGTTAGTGTTAGGGTATTAGGGTTAGGGTTAGTTAAGGGTTAGTGTTAGGGTATTCGGGTTAGGGTTAGGGTATTCGGGTTAGAGTTAGTTAAGGGTTAGGGTTAGGGTATTTGGGTTAGGGTTAGTTAAGGGTTAGTGTTAGGGTATTCGGGTTAGGGTATTCGTGTTAGGGTTAGGGTATCCGGGTTAGGGTTAGAGTTAATGTCAGGGTATTTGTGTTAGGGATTATGGGTTATTGTGAGGGGTTAGTGGTTAGTGGTTATGGGTTTATGGATTTGTAGGCCGTTATATTGTTGGCTAGCTTCATTTATAGTTTCCATATGGATTATAGACATTTTCACAGATGTAAACATAAACATTCTAAATGGACCCAAGTTGATTTCCTGTTTCAGTGTATGTGAATGACATCATCTGGCAGGAAGTTAACAAGGGGCCTGGCTGTTGCCTAGCAATGTAATTGAAAAGGTCTATGTAATAGCATACTGTAACTTGTATAAACTCTGTAGAAAAGCTATCAAGTTGGTATGACAGGGATCACTTCTTCCCCCACACACGCACGCACGCACGCACGCACGCATGCACGCACGCACGCACGCACGCACGCACGCACGCACGCACGCACGCACGCACGCACGCACCACAATGCACCTCTCAGGAGAACAGAAAGCAAACTGCGTGCCTTCGACAGTGACATGTTTATTATCGTCACACGATATGTACAAACAAGCATAATTTCATAGGCTTGTTGGCAGCTCAGTGTCTGTGACGGTTTTCACACATGATCCAACAGGAGTGTGTCATTGTTTACAGTCTCTCTTCTCCACGTCTACATCAAATCAAATGTCTCTTCTCTCCGTCTACATCTCCTCAAATCAAACCGATATTTTCTCATGTTTTGTGATATTTTTTCATCAACAAAAACTGCAGGGGGCTGAACTTCTTCTCAGAATGACTACTGTTCTTTCTGTCTTATTTCTGTAAGATATTTCATTTTAGACTATAACGTCAAGCACCTGCTTATATATCTGACCTGCTACATCCGTACACTACAACCAGCCCCCTCAGGTCTTCTAACCAGGATTACTGGTGGTCCCACGCACTCGCTTAAAAACTAGAAGTGACCGTTCCTTTGAAGCGGTGGCTCCAAACCTGAGGAACGCCCTTCCTGTTGTCTTACGTTCTGCAGTCTCGCTTGAAGCTTTTAAAAAGCAGCTGAAGACGCACTTGTTTAAATTTGCTTTTGATTGATGTATTTTATTTTTAGGTGTCATGCTGTAATTGTTGTAATGATTGTTTTTAGTCTTTTTGGTTTTAGAACTTAATATGTTTTGTACAAATGTTTACCAATGTGAAGCACTTTGTGACTTTGTCTGTGAAAGGTGCTATATCAAATAAACTTATTATTATTATTATTACTGTGGAATTACTACATCAGTGTTTGACGGGTAAATTAAAAAAAGTAATATTACATATAATGGATAATTATTGACGTTTGGCTTTTCAGAAAAAAAGGCAGTATGAGGTTATCTGAGAAGGAAACCTAATTTCATAGAATTGTAACATAACACATTGCAGGGCTGTAGTCACAACCACCTTTATCGAGTCCAAGACAAGTCCAAGACCAGGACTAGTCGAGACCAAGTCAAGACCGAGTCCAAAGAGGTTCGACTCCGAGTCATGACCGAGTCTTATGATGCCTCTGCAGGTGTCTTACGAAGTCTGACGTTGTCCCACAGGTTTCCAAAATTGTTGCTTTGCAGAATTTGCAGTCTGCCCTGTGTTCCTTCTTAAGCGCAGTGCTGAGATAATCCCTGGTGATTTCTATAACCAAATTTGAATATGGCAGAATTGGCGGACATCTTCATTTGTTACAGTGTGAGTGTGAATCAATGAAAATGAATGGCAGTAACGTTAGCAGGGCACGCAGATGCAGGGCGTGGCGTGCGAAGATAATCTAGTGTGTAATTGGTTATCAGGTGGCCAATGTTTCATTGTCCCTCCAATATTATAAACATAATAAAGACACCTGGACTCGGTCGAGACCAAAAGCCATATTTGGCAAGACCAGTGGCAGAGACTGAGACAAGTCCAAGTCCAAAAACCAGCGAGTCCGAGCCAAGTCCGAGAGCATAGAAAAACCATCTTGAGTCCAAGACCGGACTCGAGTACTACAGCCCTGATTTATTGTAATATACATTTCATGGGACAGCCTGGAGATGATCTCTTAAAAGCCTTAATAAAATGCATACACCACATGTGCAGTTTGAACGTGCCACTGTTATGTTTCGTTGTATGAAAGCGTCAATGGTAGAGAGTAATATTAAAGACCGAAAGTACTCATAAAGGGGCAGGTTGAGGTGGAGGATGATTCAAACAAACACAGGCCTTTCAGGCGATACAGCTACGGCCTGAAGTTATGCAAAATTACGCTAATTCTCCAGAAATCTAGGGTTATATAATAAAATAATTTGAATACTTTCACCCAGGAAATGCATGTTCGTACCTGGGAACTTTTTCCTCAACTAGTTGTTTTGGTGCCTAAACTTAACTGTTATACAAAAAACAAAAACATATCACGGCACTCAAGGTTGGTTTACAAAAAATACACAAACTGCTCAGGTGTGATGGACAGAATGTGAATAAATATGACCTCAGTGTTAAGCTTCGGCTGCATTGAAGGCATAATGTATGCGGACCGTTAGCGGAGCGGATGTGTGCCGCTGAATGTATCTTTTAACCGTCTCCACCTGCAGCGCCACGCGGCGTAGGATTGTCTGGAGTCACAGGCGAGACGGAGAGCTTTTGCTTTGTGATTTGTGGAGCCGGCACAGAGCTGTGAAACATCAATCTACTGTCAGCTGTCATCAGAGGACGCATGGGAGGGAAACAAGAAATAACAACACGAACTCCAAATGAAACTGCCAATACGCTCACTGACAGTCATTAAGACATTCCCTGTGTATCGGCAGTTTAATTTAAAAGACATATATATATATATATATATATATATATATATATATATATATATATATATATATATATATAATAGGCACTTTGTGATCCATTTCTGTGTACTACACCTCACGGCCCGTTACTGATTAAACTCTCCATAAGTCAATCAGCGCTGTCAGACTGATGAACTTTGACCCTATTCCTTCAGTTTCTCCCCTCCAGGTTGATCTGAGGCTTGAGGATAGACGGAGTGATAGATTTCACCTTTCACACTGACATCACTTCCACTCAAACCGATATCGAATCGGTCATGATTACATCGGTATAGGATTCTGATAACAGCCTCGGGCGGCAAAGGATCAATGAGGAAAATATGATGCATCTCGCCGCAGATACAGTCAGTCACAGACAGCTCAATGTGTATAAAAAATAATATATAATATATTTTGTTGTGTATTTGTTGGTCTTCTGATGACTATCTTGCAGTTGGCAGTTTCTTATTTTGAGAGCTAAGCGAACACACAGAGAGGTTCAGACCAAGCTGAAGAAAAACCTGCAAAGACTGAAAGAGTTTTAGGGTGCTTGTACACCTGAGCTCATAGGCAAATATTTGTGTGTGTGTGGGGGGGGGGGGGGGGGGGGGGGGGGGGAGGGGTATGCAGGGGATAGGATCCCCACAGCTCTATGGTCTCACATTTCTAGGACATTTTCAAAATGAGGTCTTGTGTTCCTGCATTTCCCTTCTATTTAAGCCCTATCCTCCCACAACATGTTTCAGGGTTAGGGGGATAAAATCTGATACAAATTTATGAAAGGGAAATGTAGGAACATAGAGCTGTAGGACCATAGAGCTGTAGGAACATAGAGCTGTGGGAACATAGAGCTGTGGGAACATAGGGCTGTAGGAACATAGAGCTGTAGGAACATAGGGCTGTGGGAACATAGAGCTGTGGGAACATAGAGCTGTGGGAACATAGAGCTGTGAGAACATAGGGCTGTAGGAACATAGAGCTGTAGGAACATAGGGCTGTGGGAACATAGAGCTGTGGGAACATAGAGCTGTGGGAACATAGGGCTGTAGGAACATAGAACTGTGGGAACATAGGGCTGTGGGAACATAGAGCTGTAGGAACAGAGCTGTAGGAACATAGAGCTGTGGGAACATAGAGCTGTAGGAACAGAGCTGTAGGAACATAGAGCTGTGGGAACATAGGGCTGTGGGAACATAGAGCTGTGGGAACATAGAGCTGTGGGAACATAGGGCTGTAGGAACATAGAGCTGTAGGAACATAGGGCTGTGGGAACATAGAGCTGTGGGAACATAGAGCTGTGGGAACATAGGGCTGTAGGACCATAGAGCTGTGGGAACATAGGGCTGTGGGAACATAGAGCTGTAGGAACATAGAGCTGTAGGAACATAGAGCTGTAGGAACATAGAGCTGTAGGAACATTGGGCTGTAGGAACATAGAGCTCTGGGAACATAGGGCTGTGGGAACATAGAGCTGTGGGAACATAGAGCTGTGGGAACAGAGCTGTAGGAACATAGTGCTGTAGGAACATAGAGCTGTAGGAACATAGAGCTGTAGGAACAGAGCTGTAGGAACATAGAGCTGTGGGAACAGAGCTGTAGGAACATAGTGCTGTAGGAACATAGAGCTGTAGGAACATAGAGCTGTAGGAACAGAGCTGTAGGAACATAGAGCTGTGGGAACATAGGGCTGTAGGACCATAGAGCTGTGGGAACATAGGGCTGTGGGAACATAGAGCTGTAGGAACATAGAGCTGTAGGAACATAGAGCTGTAGGAACATAGAGCTGTAGGAACATTGGGCTGTAGGAACATAGAGCTCTGGGAACATAGGGCTGTGGGAACATAGAGCTGTGGGAACATAGAGCTGTGGGAACAGAGCTGTAGGAACATAGTGCTGTAGGAACATAGAGCTGTAGGAACATAGAGCTGTAGGAACAGAGCTGTAGGAACATAGAGCTGTGGGAACAGAGCTGTAGGAACATAGTGCTGTAGGAACATAGAGCTGTAGGAACATAGAGCTGTAGGAACAGAGCTGTAGGAACATAGAGCTGTGGGAACATAGGGCTGTAGGAACATAGAGCTGTAGGAACATAGGGCTGTAGGAACATAGGGCTGTGGGAACATAGGGCTGTAGGAACATAGAGCTGTAGGAACATAGAGCTGTAGGAACAGAGCTGTAGGAACATAGAGCTGTGGGAACAGAGCTGTAGGAACATAGTGCTGTAGGAACATAGAGCTGTAGGAACATAGAGCTGTGGGAACATAGGGCTGTAGGAACATAGAGCTGTGGGAACATAGAGCTGTGGGAACATAGGGCTGTAGGAACATAGAACTGTGGGAACATAGAGCTGTAGGAACATAGAGCTGTGGGAACATAGGGCTGTAGGAACATAGAACTGTGGGAACATAGAGCTGTAGGAACATAGAGCTGTGGGAACATAGAGCTGTGGGAACATAGAGCTGTAGGAACAGAGCTGTAGGAACATAGAGCTGTGGGAACATAGGGCTGTAGGAACATAGGGCTGTGGGAACATAGAGCTGTAGGAACATAGGGCTGTAGGAACATAGAGCTGTGGGAACATTGGGCTGTAGGAACATAGAGCTGTAGGAACATAGAGCTGTGGGAACATTGGGCTGTAGGAACATAGAGCTGTAGGAACATAGAGCTGTAGGAACATAGAGCTGTGGGAACATTGGGCTGTAGGAACATAGAGCTGTAGGAGGCACACTCCTAAATTGCAGCTCACCAAAACTGAAGCGATTACTCGGTGACGCCCCCGTGAGCCCAGAGTCAGTGCTCTCAGTGTACGATGTTAGACGTTTGATTCGCTCATTACGGAGACAAAATATGATGAAGACATGAAACATTTTTTACGCCTTTGGAACACATATGGGAGTCTTTTTCACACATCTATGCTATATCCAAGATCCCTGCACCCTGCAGCTCTCGTCTCTGCTCCACCCGGAGCTTCCTCTATCTCGCTCCACCAGCTTTTCTTCATCCCTCCCAGCATGCCTCCAACCCCCACCGCCGCCGCCGCAGCGAAGGCCATCTGAGTGACTCTATCGCCGCTATCTTTAAATCCTGCAGTGGGGTTACTGGAATCATTTCATTGTGTGTTCCATATACAGTAAAAGGCCGCACTGTTCTGTGTGCACATGTGTGTGTGTGTGTGTGTGTGTGTGTGTACGCCTGAAGCAAAGCCTGGGCTGTGTGTGTGTGTGTGTGTGTGTGTGTGTGTGTGTGTGTGTGTGTGTGTACACCTGAAGCAAAGCCTGGGCAGTGTGTGTGTGTGTGTGTGTGTGTGTGTATGCCTGAAGCAAAGCCTGGGCTGTGTGTGTGTGTGTTTGTGTGTGTGTGTGTGCGTGTGTGTGTGTGTGTGTGTGTGTGTGTGTGTGTGTGTGTGTTTGTTTGTGAGGGATCGAGGGGCTGATATCACAGCCACTTTATCAACTGCTGGGTCTGATTGGAATTGGGCCTGACGATGGAAAAGTAATATAGTGTCGAACTGAGATCTGCTCTCATCAGGTCCCCAGGGCTCAGTGTGTGTGTGTGTGTGTTTGTTTGTTTGTGTAGCAGATCTCTGATAGGCTGTGTGTAACTGTCACTGCCTCCCACACACCACTGTAAAGCGTGGACACACTGAGCATCATGTAGACATTGTTACATTTCAACATGACATCATGACTTTGCGTAACCATACACGCCACCAAAGAATTTCTAATACAGGAAGAAGTTCCACTCCCTCGTTACTTCCGGGTTCTGAGATCCACTAGATGGCGCTCACAGGCCAGTGCAGAATGAATGGGACTCTATGGAGCTGTACCCCTAAAAACCCACTTTTCTCAGAATATAATTTTTTGTCTAGTAATTTGAATGTTGCATTCGAAAGGGGAGGCAAAGAAAATACATACTGCTGGGTGTTAGATTTTTTGTTCTAAAAAGCCTTTTAAAATGTCAATGACGTCATACACATATACGGCCTGAGATACCGCTTTACGGCGAGCTCTGAGTCACTTCCTGTTCTCTCTCGAGGCATCGACAACACAGCTGACAGGTTAGACTCTCCCTGTCAATACACACGCTAGAAAGAGGTTTGCTAATGTTTTAACGACCACGCCGAAATATTCACTCTGACATTCTGGCTCCGCTTCGGATGCCGTCAAGCGGGACCTCCGATTGTAATTGGTCCTTCGCTGACCAATCAGCATTCATTAGCAGAATGCTAGCGTGGTACGGGCAACTACGACTCAACCTGTAAGAAATCAAAAGGGCATAAGTACTCGTTCATTCAACTTTTGACCTATAATCCATGTTGAACTTGCAAAAACTACAATCAAATCTGAGATTTCTCAACGACAATCAGGCGAAAGAGACAAATTTAGCCGTCTAGCTCCATAGACTCCCATTCATTTAGCCGTCTAGCTCCATAGACTCCCATTCATTTAGCCGTCTAGCTCCATAGACTCCCATTCATTTAGCCGTCTAGCTCCATAGAATCCCATTCATTTAGCCATCTAGCTCCATAGACTCCCATTCATTTAGCCGTCTAGCTCCATAGAGTCCCATTCATTTAGCCGTCTAGCTCCATAGACTCCCATTCATTTAGCCGTCTAGCTCCATAGACTCCCATTCATTTAGCCATCTAGCTCCATAGACTCCCATTCATTTAGCCGTCTAGCTCCATAGACTCCCATTCATTTAACCGTCTAGCTCCATAGACTCCCATTCATTTAGCCGTCTAGCTCCATAGACTCCCATTCATTTAGCCGTCTAGCTCCATAGACTCCCATTCATTTAGCCGTCTAGCTCCATAGACTCCCATTCATTTAGCCGTCTAGCTCCATAGACTCCCATTCATTTAGCCGTCTAGCTCCATAGACTCCCATTCATTTAGCCGTCTAGCTCCATAGAGTCCCATTCATTTAGCCGTCTAGCTCCATAGACTCCCATTCATTTAGCCGTCTAGCTCCATAGAGTCCCATTCATTTAGCCGTCTAGCTCCATAGACTCCCATTCATTTAGCCGTCTAGCTCCATAGACTCCCATTCATTTAGCCGTCTAGCTCCATAGACTCCCATTCATTTAGCCGTCTAGCTCCATAGACTCCCATTCATTTAGCCGTCTAGCTCCATAGACTCCCATTCATTTAGCCGTCTAGCTCCATAGACTCCCATCCATTTAGCCGTCTAGCTCCATAGAGTCCCATTCATTTTGCACTGGACCGTGATCACCCCCAGTGGAACTCTGGTGGAACTGCAACCAAAGTCGGTACAATGGAGCTGAACGGGGAGTGGAACGGCTTTCCGTAAACGGGCTTTGACGCCACTTGTGTGGCGTGTTATCTGTACATATTTTGAGCTATACGCGTTATGTCTACGCTGTATATACAGCGGACGGGTTGCAGACTGATCTCAGTAAGTGGCGTATTTATGACACGCCAATTCGTATGCCATTTTGGCGTGTTATCAAGACGCATAATCACTTTTCGGACAGTTGGCTTTAGTAAAAGAAGAAAGCGACGGTTGGGTTTAGGAAACGTGACACGTGGGACCCGATCCGATAAAAATCTTTATATTGTTTATGCATGGAATTGGGACTCAGCTTGTCTCTCTTTCTTTTTAAAATCCATTTAGATCAATGTGAACAATAACACAACCGCACAGACACCGAGACGCTGTGTGTGCATGTGTGTGTGTGTGTGTGTGTATGTGTGTGTGTGTTTGTCGTAGTGCATCATTACTCTGCCTCCTTTGGGGTTGATATTGCACAACAAATTTGCTAGAACATTTCCCTGATTACAGCCTCAGGGTTGGAGAGTGTGAGTTAGTGTCTGTGTGTGTGTGTGTTCTGTGTGTGTCTGTGTGTGTGTGTGTGTGTGTGTGAGTGTGTGTCGTGTGTGAGTGTGTGCGTATGTGCATGTGTGAGTGAGTGTGTATATATTTAGAAGGGAAAGAGGTTCTGACATGTCTTTCAGCGAAAGCATCAACAGTGAAATTCTGTCTGCCCCTGTGTGACTCCTGACTCCACTGGGCATGCTCGGTTACACACGTGTGTGTGTGTGTGTGTGTGTGTTAGCCCATAGGACGCTGCAGTGTCACGCTGTGTCTGTTGTTTTCCTGCTGGACTCTTTATCCCCCGTCTCTGTGTTGTTCTACATTTATCTTCTCCGTCATAAACAATTAGTCGCTGAGGGTGCATCGCATGAAAACAAAGAGTCACGCACACATAGCTTCTCAGGGGAGGACAATCTTGATTTCAGGCAGAAATTCTTCTTTCTATCTTTTGGTAACATGTTGTGAATAAGTCGTCCGAGCCAAAAAATATAATAATGCATGGTCATTTTAGGGGGGGGCGTTGATTATGTTAAAGCTACGGTGCGCATAGTTTCTGTCTCCCCCATGAGGAATTCTGTTCTTACAGGAAGGTGTGTTCAGGTGCATTCTGGGCGTGCTGGTCTTACAGGGAGGTGTGTTCAGGTGCATTCTGGGCGTGCTGGTCTTACAGGGAGGTGTGTTCAGGTGCATTCTGGGAGTATTGCTATCTTGAGGCAGCGGGAAGTGATGGCACCATTGAGCAACAAAAACCTGGTCTAAAGTCAATAACGCAGCATTTCATTGTTATTTTAACAGCACATTAGTAAAATGCTCCGAGGCTCGTGCACAGCACGTGCACACTATGCTTGTTACACACACAGGGACGCACAGCAGCACACACACATGCAGAAGATTACTAATAAACATATTAGGGTGTAAATCCTCCATCATAACAGCAATGCTCCAAGGTCCAAACGCGCCTGT